>ML796255.1:122380-154156 GCA_009831015.1 Picea engelmannii | reverse complement strand
AAGAAAACCACATTACATGGAATAACATGATGGTGGTTCATAAGGGGGAAGACTTTCACTCCTCACAGATGCCTCTAAGTTTTGGGTAGTTAACCTATTTCCTTACTTCCGAAAAAGATGAACTCTTAGCCAAGCATAAATGAACTCTTAGCCAAGCATAAACACTTTTAAGCCAAACATAAGCAATGTAGGACCATTCTTTTGATTTATTATATATTTCAATATGAAAGAAATATACAATAGTTATAACTTATTTTAATAAATTAAATGAAAATAAAATTCTACCTTATTTTTATAAATTAAATTAAAATAAAATTCGAGAAAGAAGTAAATGGTGTCACGTCGTTTAGACCTTATAGTATTATGTAAGTTTCAAGAAAAGAGAGTGAAAAATAAATTAGAAAATAACTTAATTTTATAAATTTAATTCCTTTTAAATAGAAATTAAAATGGAATGTTAAATATTCAAACATAATTCAAATTTTATATATAATAAAATTTGATTCAATATCTTATCATATTTTAAATCTATCTAAATACTTTAAAAATACATCAAAATTTCAAATCTATAAAAACTTTCTTCTTAAATATAAATAAAGGGATAACCGGATTCCAACATAAAAAAAATGGCTACAAAATTAACTTATTTATCCGATATTACTGCATAAAAAAAAAAGGAAAAATCTACGCTGTTACTACATCACAAATGCCCAGACAAACCGCAAGGACGTGACAAAATCCCAAGGCATCACGATGCCTGTAAACCTTTGCCGCTGTTCACGCTAAACCCTCGGCATTATTTATGTCGGTAAATCTTGAAAAGGAAAAAGCCTATCGTGGATTCCTGTGAAGTCCATAGATCATCAATCTGATTGTAGAAATCGACCGTTTAGCTCTTTTTGGCGAAAACGAGCTCCAGGAGATCTTGATGTTTAAGATAAAGTCGTAAATATTCATATCAGCCGCAGAACAAGTCCGAGTCCCGACGGCCTATCGACCACCCGCGACAGCATTCAATGCTGAGTACATGCTGTGTACAGGAGTTAAGAGTTAAGGGTGGTAGCTGGAAGGACTGTTTTAAATATTATTTAATGCATGGAAAAACGTGAAGGCAGCAATAAGACTTTAAACTTATGAACCAATAAAACTGTGACAAATATATATATATTTTTATTTTTAAATATATTAATATAAGTTTCCTAAGCTAAACATTATAATTTCCAAAAAATTTGAAAGTCAAACCTAAACTAATAGGCAGTCAACGATGAACTCATCGCTATAGTCCCAAGCCTTTGGCAGGGACTAATAATAGTGAATCTTTACAACATGTTTCATTGAAAGACAATGCATTGTATTTAGATTGTCAAGATTGAATGGAATAATGAAGCACCCTATCCTCGAATATCTAACAAAATTGATAATATATTTGTAAAATTTTCCTAAATAAAAAAAAGTTAAAATTAAATAATAGTGAATCTTTACAACATGTTTCATTGAAAGACAATGCATTGTATTTAGATTGTCAAGATTGAATGGAATAATGAAGCACCCTATCCTCGAATATCTAACAAAATTGATAATAAAAAAAAGTCGGTTCGATGTCTGTACAAAGAGTGGGATACGGAATTAATAAATCGTGGTTTCCAAATATTTTTTTCAAGTTATGGATACAAATATTTATTTATTTTTTATAATATTATATAAAATTATTGTAAAAATTTATATAATCAATAATTTTATATTATTATAAAATTTCAAAATATTTTAAATATGAAAGGACATCAAAATTTAAATGTGTTAGTCTAAAAGTTTTATCAAATGATTTGTTTAGGTGATGTTTTTCAGGGACATTTACTTGAAATCCTAATGTCTATAGCATAGCATGTTGAATCCATTTCTTACATTCAAAAATGAATGGATTTATTTAATTTTTTATTTATGTTATTATAATTTTATATTAAGATTAATAATGTATAGATTTTATGAATAATAATTATTCATGAAAAATAAAAAATTATTAACATTAATTTTAACAACTCTTTTCCCTAATATTTATACAATTCTATATAAATTTTAAAAATAAATGAATTTGATTAATAAATATTCATATTAAATTTTATAACACTATTTGTTTTAAATAATTTAGTTTATTTTGGAAATTTTTTGGATAAAAACTGTGTGTGGGGTGGATAGTTCACCCATCATCGTCTTGAAACGTCCAACATTTTGAGTGGACACTCCACCCATCATCAAGGACAAAGAAGCTAATATGTTAGAAAAGAGTTTTGAAATGTCAAACATTTTGAGTGGACACTCCACCCATCATCAAGGACAAAGAAGCTAATAAGTTAGAAAATAGTGTCGAGGAGTGTATTTAAAGAGTATGATAGGTCAATAATACTAGAAGGGATCAACTAGATTAAAAAGAGAGATGATTATTAAAGTCAACATGGTAAAATATTAAAAAATGGTAGTTAAGATAAAATACTAAAATTTTAAAATAATTATAATGAAAGAGTTTTTTAATTATGACTATGGAAACTTACATTCTCACAATTTAGTTTATTATTAGTCCCGAARGCCTATGAATGACTATARCAATATGTTTTGCTTTGATTGCAAATTTATTTTGRGTTGACMAAAAAAWTATCCBTTTTTTCTATASTTTAAATTTGGTGCTAGCAATTYAATTTTATTTTCTARCTTGTGATTGGTCCTTCAAAACAAGATCTTATTATTCRGCYAAYRRGGGCAATTTAATTATGCAGYKGTAACRCATGGTTGGAAGGGGTACATGTACGAGTGTCAAAGTTCCCGAAGCTTACCACTATGTTAGTATGTTAGTTKTTGAATGGGGACATTGAAAGTTGTAGGCTAAAGAACATACAAATRTATTTATTATTAYACAATGTATAAACATRTGTTAAYAAATATAAATAGATTTTTGTKTACTATATTACATGATYATGTGGGSGCTTTTATGGATTGCACAAAGTTTTAATTGAGTTTGTTTCTTCAAAGTAATTGTTGAGTTCTTTGTGTTTTAACATGATATAGTGTGTTTGTTAAGTACCTGAATAAATCTGCAAATATACTTCAGCAATAAACCAATAATAAGCACCAAACCATTTACCAAATACCGAACACAAAAATAAAGAAAACCCTTGAAGTAGGGTAACATCATATATTATTCCTTATGGAAGGAATGCACTCCTCAAGCAATACTTGCTTGTTACAATGACAATATTCTTCACTATGCTTCATTACATTGCTTACACTTTTTTATATAACTCTCTCTATCTCCTAGGAACCTTCTAGAGAGTCTTCTCACATTTATTATATCTAACTACCATAGTGGGCCTTATTTAATATAATGGACCTAGTCCACCTTAGATTGAATGACTTCCACTAATAATACATAACCACATTATCATGTATTGAATGAATTCCACTAATAATACATAACCACATTCCCATTGGCCATATTACCTCCCTAGGTATACTATAGTGTTGAGTAGAACTTTTAGGCTCTGCAACCTGCAACTTGCAACCTTGGCACTAGTACCTTTTCCCTGTTCCCTGAGATGGAGACCACCGCAGTAGGTGGCGTTGCCCCTTCCTATAGGAATGTGGTGGCTGGCAACAACCGCACAAATTCTCATCTAAACTTTGAACCATCGAAGTTTGGATCCAACCCAACCATGATGAACACCAAGGCCAAGTATGACTCCTCGAGCCCAATGGAAGAGGAACATCAGAAAATTTCTTAGCCCACACCCCCTTTGAATAATCAACATGACCAGTATCCAAAGACTTCTACATGTATTCCTCAATCCAAAGATATTCTGCAATATGAGATCCAACTCCCAACAATGGCACAACATATCCAATATATGCATGATCATGCCCTGATATGTAAATTCATGGGATTATGGGCCTCAGAAAAGGCCCTCTTCTAGTGGATCAAAACTAGATGGGATCCCAAAGGAAATGTGGATCCAAAACTTGGATCGAAAGGATTCTTTATGTCTATCTTTAACCTGATAGAAGATAGAGAAAGAATGTTCTAGAATGGCCCATACTTCTTCAATTCAGCAGGACTATACGTCTGGATCTAGAAAGAGAACTTCAACCCTGAGAAAGAGGATTTTACGACAACCCCGATCTGGATTCACTTGTACTCTCTTCCACAAGAATATTGGCATCCTGGGGTTTTATAAGGCAATGGTAACACATTGGGTTCCTTTGTTAGAATAACAGATGCAACCCTTCAAGGAAGGTACACCTCATATGCTAGGATCTGTGTGTATTTGGATGTTTCAAAGGCACTACCAACCTCAATAAGCCTCAGATTTGGGGATATTGAGTGGATTCAAACAATAGACTATGAACATATACCCTTCAGATGTCGCAAGTGTCACGCCCATGGACACTTGTTTAGGGATTTCCCTAAAAAACAATTGGTGGAACAACCCAAAGCCCAATAGGGAAAAGATGTAGAAGGATTCGAAAAAGTCCCAACGAAGAGAAAGGTCCTGTGAAAAGAAAATCCTCAACCTAATCCAAAGGGACCCAGAACTAGTAATAGCTTTAAGAAACTTGCGACCATTGAGGAACAACAGAGTGAATCACAAATGGTGATGCAACATATTCAACCAGAACATGACCATACTCAACCCAAAGATCCAGACTACAAAGTCAAGGGGACCCCAGATCCAGATCTACATCAAGAAAGAAACACAATTAGAGATTAGGATGAGGAAATGAAGAATTCAGAGGAAAATCTCTCAAGCATACTTTTGGATTTTGGTTTCTCCCATGCATGGATTAAATGGATAATGTCCCTAATCTCTTCATCCTTCTTCTCAATCTTGCTCAATGGCTCACTGAACTCAACCTTTACCCCTTCCTGAGGTATCCGCCAAGGTGACCCTCTTTATCCTTTCCTCTTTATAATCATGGTGGAAGGGCTAGGAAGAATGATTAAAGAAGTTGTGACACAAGGGAAGTGGAAAGGTCTCAATCTCCATGGGGGAGAAGAACCAACAACTCACCAACAGTTTGTGGATGACACAATGCTAATGGCATCTCCAACCATAAGAGAGATCGTCCAAATAAAAAAGTGTTAGAGTATTTTTCACAAGCTTTAGGAATGTTAATCAACAAAAGGAAATCACATATGTTATTCTTCAACACCCCCCCTGCAGTGCAAACCTACTTGGACGACACTTTAGGCTTCTCCTGCATCTCCCTTCCAACCAAGTATCTCGGGGTCCCTCTAGTCGAAAATGCCCTAAAGAAAGTTACCTAGGATGACTAATTTTCCTCTCTCAAAAAAAAACTGGATAATTGGGCCTTCAAATCCTTGAATCTAGCGGGTCATCTAATCCTAGTGAAATCAGTTTTCCAGACTATCCCCCTCTATCGATTCTCAACCCTGGAGGACCAAAAATTTGTTCTAGAAGGGATTAGAAATATTCAAAGATCCTTTCTTTGGGGAGGCTCAAAGGAAAAAGAAGTGGGAGTTGGTCTCCTGGAATATGATATGCAAGCCAAAGTGGGCGGGAGGTATGAGTCTCCAAGATCCTGAAGTTATAGGTTCAGTCCTTGGAGAAAAAATATGGTGGCGTTGGCTAAAAAACCAAAACTCCCAATGGGCCTGTATATGGAAGGGAAAAGATGCAGAGGAAGAATAAGAAGGAAACCTAGTTAGAATGCAAATGGCTCCACATGGATATTCTATTTGGAATATGGCTTGGCAAAGCCAGAACTTGATCCATCAACACTATTTTTGGAAAATACGAAATGGAAGGGAGGCCCTCTTCTAGGAAGTTGCATGGCAACAGAGACCGAAATGGGACACTCTGGAACAACTCAC
Source organism: Picea engelmannii (assembly GCA_009831015.1). Lineage (NCBI taxonomy): Eukaryota > Viridiplantae > Streptophyta > Pinopsida > Pinales > Pinaceae > Picea > Picea engelmannii. The sequence goes on along the minus strand of ML796255.1, from coordinate 148,278 downwards.
AAATATAAAATACGCAATGTCAAGCTAGGGAAAAACTAGAGTAACTCATTACTTGACCCAGAAAGGAGAGAACCACAAATGGTGCAAGTGGATCCCTAAGGAAGACTGGTTGGGTATACTCACTCAAGAGACAAAGGAGGATTTTTTGAAGAACTTAATGGAAAGGAAAATCCCTGTGAACAATGAGCCAGATAAATTATGCCGGGGATGGTTAAGAAAGGGCTCCTTCTCAGTCAAAGAGGCTTATTCACTGGCAACGGAATATCAAAATCTCCCCAAGCAGAAAATATGGCAATGCATTTGGCAACAAAAGGTTTAGCCTAAAGTCGTTATATTTTTATGGCTTCTAACCCATAAAAAGACTCTCACTTGGGACAACCTCTACAAATGGGGCTTCATTGACCCTTCATGTTTTATATTATGTCAAGCCCATGAAGAAACAAATGAGCATCTTTTTAGCTCTTTCACTTTTTTGGAAACCCATTGGCCTCAAAGTGAGACCCTTTTCAGGAGAATATGACGCAACCATAATTCAATTTTTTCCTCCTTTGAAGAATGGCCTATGGCCATAACCAAGAACCCCATCGTCAACTGCCTTTGGCAACTGCTGCCAGGGTTCCTAGTCTGGGAAACCTAGAAAGAATGCAACAGGTGCATCTTTAGAAATGAGTTAAAGCCCCTAGAAATGATTTGGGCCTCAATAATCAAAGCCCTACAGGAAACAATTCTTAGTCAACCTTGGACAGATGAATATTGACAAACAAATCAATATGAAAGTATCATCCTGAGAAAGATAGCAATTTCGACTACCTATGCACTGGTTGGGATGACCCAGGCAACTCCAAAGGTGTCAGCTCCCTCATAATGGTCACCCCTGCCTCAAGGATTCATCAAACTAAACTTTGATGGGGCATCAAAAGGTAATCCAGGTCTGGGTGGGGTTTTCCTAAATGAGGAAGGGAAGATACTCAGAACCCATGCAGGGTTCAACAACAATAATGTCATGGAGCTCCTAGCCTTAGAAGAAGGACTTGGCATCACAAAAGAGAATGAGTATAAACAAGTCATAGTAGAGGAGGATTCCCTCTCCTGATCATAAACATGATAAAACCAATCCAAAGGGGTACCCAATTTTCAAAAATAGTCTTCAGCTGGCATCTAGAAGCATCATTGTAGAGGGTAATGAAGTTAATGAACAACATACCAATCATCATCCCCACCCATGTGAAGAGGTCAATGAACAAGCTAGCAGATTGGATAGAAAATGACGGGATAAATCTCCAAAGAGACAGATGGGAGGAGGCATGGGACCCTACACCCATAACAAGATGGCAACCACCTGTCAAGTCCTAGCTAGTAATGACTGGACTCACCTGTATGGGGTGTCAGGGACGAGAGAAGATGACATTTTGGGCCTTAGGATCAAAATGATGGGAGAAGCAGGGGACATTAATGCCCACACAAGTTGGCAGACCCACCATAGGAGTGAGAACATGGTAGCATCAAAACCGAGGGAAGGAAAAAGGTATTTTTACCTAGGATGTCAAAAAGAATGAATATTTGCGATGACCAGCTGGCTTGCAAAGGGAGAGGATCCAATTACTAAGGCCAGTACTTGCTCTGACTATCACCAAAGAGTTGACACATCAATGACCGAAGTAATTGAGGAGATCATTTTGAACCTGCTACCTCAGATCCCACACGTCAGAACCCAAAGGCCATCACATGGAAATGAATATCTATGGCGCGCATTGGAGGTGAGTCGGCCCCTCGACCATAACAAAAATTTAAATGAGAATTAATTTGATGTTAGGGAAGATCCCCATTACTAAGTGCTCGATGGAAAGAGGAATCCGAAAGACGAGCTTGACAATGTATGCAGGGTGGCAGAGCTTCAAATCCCTATGAACCAAGCTAAAGGAAGTGGAAACTCATAGTGATAATTAGAAAGAAGGGGGACATGATTATCTTCCCAATTCAAAGGTTTGTTTCAACTATGCTTGGATCCCATTTCTTGACGAGGGGGTGTGAGGGGGATTTCCCCCCACTACTGTCATTAGGGGGTTCCAAGGGGGGGGTGGCGAAAATTAATTGAGCCCCCCCTAGCAGGGGATTCGGGGAAAGCACCCCCAAAGCGAAATTTTGGGAAAAAAATGCCTTGTAAAATATTGTTATTTCGTAGTCAATATGGACCATTCGTTATAAGGTAGCATATTCGATGGTAGAAGTTATGTTAGGGATTTTTCCCCTAGAAGGAAACCCTATTTTATGAGGGAATTGTATTGTGGCTCTGTGTGATAGTGAATATTGTATTATGAGGGAGGAGATTGTGAGAGAAAGAAGAGGAATTTACAACGGGCGTGCCATAGGTTGTATCCCTTCATTTTGATGGATAATAAAAGGAAGGACTTGGAAAATTATCTGGTGGATGTAGCCCAGACTAGGTGAACCACACATATCTGTATCTCTATTGTATTGTGTATCTTCTGTGTTTTATTTCCGCATTTGTTTTATTTTATTGCTCTGCAATCCTATTTTTCTAACAGGGTCGAGACCCTCCCTCAAATGAATCATCGGCGTATTAAGTCTCAACTACGAAGGGGAACCTGGGCAGTAATGACTCCCCATTCAGGATATTCCCTCGGCTATCAATGTGGAGGGCATTCTCCCCCAGCCTCGTCTTCTAGCCATAATGAATTCGAAGCCCTGTCCTGCATACTTTAGCATGAAGCATTCAATGCTGCATACTCCTTCCACACCTCTATCTTGACGTGGTTCCAAGATCACGTGGAAGAAGTAGAGGCAGTCATCCAACAACATCACATTATTCATATAGAGCAAGAGGTGGCGGAAGCTATGGTCCGCTAGGTTCTGGATGTAGAAACGACAAGGGAAAGGGACAAAAAATATTGGAAGACATTCGAACTGTACTGACACATTAAGAACCTCCTAGGTAAAATGCTTCAGACAAGGGAGGAGGCCCAGAACACAATGCAACTCCAGTTGGACTGTCTTCACCTGATGATGAGGGAAGTTGTAGCTCGCCTGCCTCTGTCAAGTATAGTGGTGACTCCCTTATCTCCACTCAACATCGTGAATTCAACTCTGGACCAAACTCAAGACTGGTATGTCATGTCCCCAGGTCCCTGATATTTGGTCTTAGTTTGTTTTATAATTTTGTATATGAATTACCTTAGAAGAAGTGTGTTGGGTATGTTTTATATTCTTGGCACAAGTAATAGTTTCTGTGTTGTGCCAGGCGTGCTGGGGGGTTTGAGGGGGGGTGCAGGGGGGCGAAATCCCCCCCGAGAAATTTTTTTTGCCTCAGGAAACATGACACATTTTTGCTTCATTTTTCGTGTTGCCTCGATTTTCGTGTCCATTGTTGGGGTGGTTTTTCAGCACATGGTTTTTTTTTATGGTTTTCTATTTCCGATTAAGGAATTAGGGTTGTTGACTAATCTAGGTCAATGGTTTAGGGTTTTGGATGCCGCTGGCTCCTATATGTATATTGTATTGTAAACATTGTATCACTATGAATGAATATAGAATATGTTGGTTTTCCCAGTTTGGGTTTCTAGGGGAAAAATCTCTGTGTAATGTTTGTATTTGACATTGTATATTTTATGTTCTTTTACTGAAAATCTATCTGCAATAAATATTGTACAAGGTTAAAATCTACATTTGGTATTAAAGCTTTGTTGGCTTCAGGGGGACGCCTTTGTGTTCAAGGGTTTGGCTCGGAACTGTGATAAGCCTTGTTACAATGGGAGATCTGTGGTATTGATTTTTCAAGTGAAAATAAATGGTGAACAATTCAAAAATGAAGATCAAGAAGTTTAATGGGAAACGTTTTGAGCTGTGGAAGCTCAAGATGGAAGATTTGTTGGTGGATAGAGATCAATGGATCACGGTAGATCCAAGTATTGCACTTACATGAACTTCAACAGATGACTAGAAAAAGTTGGATTGGAAAGAGAAGAGCACAATCTGACTGTGTCGCTCAGATTCAGTATTACTAAATGTGTCAGAAAAAGCTACCTACAACCAAGGATTTATGGGATAAGTTGGGGAAGTTGTATCAGTCTAAGACCCTAGTAAATAAACTATTCCTGAGAAAGAAGTTGTATAACCTGAGGATGAGAGATGGAGACTCGATGGAAGATCATTTGAATGCCTTCAATATTGTGGTAAGTCAGTTAGTATCTGTTGAGATTAAAATTTCAGATGAAGATAAATGTATTAGTTTACTGTGTTCTTTACCATACTCATGGGATAGTATGGTTGTGGCCATAGATAGTAATAAAACTTCCTTGAATTTTGATGAAGTGGTCTCATCCTTGTTGTCGGAGGAGATGAGACAGAATAATATGGAAGGACATATCAAAAACACATTATTTGCAAGAGGACGCTCCTAGGAAAGAAATAGGTCTAAGTTCTCAAGTGGGAGATCTAAGTCTAAGGTTATATCTAAATCTCCCAAAAATTTAGTAAAGGTCTGTTGGAGATGTGGAAAAGAAGGGCACTACAAGAAGCAGTGTAGATACAAAGTTGAGAAAAAGAAGGGATCTGAAGAATCTCCTTCTATAGAAGAAAGGACCTCTAAGGAAGAAGGAAGGGATGTGTACTTGAATTATTCAAGCACACATGCAGATCATGAGGCATGGTTGGTTGACTCAGATGCATCCTTTCATATGACTCCCCACAGGGAGTGGTTATGTGAACATGAAAGGTATGATGGAGGTAATGTTTTCTTAGGTGATGACTCGACAACTATAATCATAGGTCGAGGAAAATTCAAGTTGAGGCTCATAGATGGAAGGATTAGAACACTACCTGGTGTTCTGCACATCCCAGGTTTGGACAAAAAAATGATTTTTGTAAGAAAAATGGACGATGCAGGGGTAAAAACAATATTTGAAAAGGAAACGTGCAGGATGGTTCGAGGAACAATGGTGTTGTTGAAGGGAGTTCGGTTTGGAAATCTATATAAGCTGCAAGGAAGCACTATTAGTGATGGGTGTAATAGTTCCATTATTCCTGATTTTGGAGTTGAAGAAGAAAGAACTGCTACGGTCTCTGAAGAAAAGGTTATGTTGTGGCACCAAAGACTGGGGAATATCCGAGAGAAGGGTGTTTGATTACTACACTGTAAAGGTATGGTTGAAGGTATGTCTAACTTCTCTCTGGATTTTGATTTCCGTGAAGATTGTGTATATGGGAAGCAGAATCGGGTAAGATTCCCCTCTGGTGCAACGAGGGCAGAAGGAATTTTATAGGTAGTTCACAATGATGTTTTTGGACCCGTGTCGGTCCCATCATTGGGAAAATTTGTGTACTATGTATCATTTATAGATGACTTCTCAAGGAATACTTGGATAAATTTCCTCAGGAAGAAATCATAATTCTTTGATAAGTTTAAATAGTTTAAGGCTCTTGTTGAGAATCAAACAAGGAAAAGATTTAAGGTGTTGAGGACAGATAATGGTGGAGAGTTCTGCAAGAATGAATTTGAGGAATTTTGTAAGAAGTGCAATATAGTAAGGCAAAAGAATACTCCATATACACCTCAACATAATAGAGTTGTATAAAGGATGAACAAGATGCTGATGGAAAAATCAAGGTGCATGCTCAATGGTGCCAGGTTAGGGCAAGAATTTTGGGCAGAGGCAGTGGGTACTGCATGTTACCTAGTTAACATATCACCCTCATCAGTGCTAGATGACAAGACTCCACAAGAGGTATGGACTGGTAATAAACCTTCTCTTACACATCTCAAGGTATTTGGTTGTGATGCATATGTTCATGTTGCAAAGGAAAACAAGAGTAAGCTAGATACGATGGCTGAAAACTGTATCTTTATTGGATATAAAGATGGTCTCAAAAGTTATAAACTTTGGAACCCAGAAACTAAGAAGGTAGTGTATAGTCGAGAAGTGGTATTTGTAGAAATGAAGGATTTTTTTAAATAGGAATTCCTACTATTAACATAAGAATTTGTAACTAAAAGAGGCCCACCTCTCCATAAGCAACTAAATAACCTCTAACAGGTTAAACAAAGGCTTTCATCTATCAGTCAAAGTTCTTGATTAGTCTCATCATATGGAAAAACATAGATATTATGTAGCACCATGGCGCTGCAGAATTGTCTATATAGCATGGTCTGCCATTTTACTACCTAAAATGTTACCAAATCTGTTAAGCAGTGTAATGATGGCACTATGAATTCCATAGGTTGTTACCAAATCCGTGTTCATGTTGGATGGTAGAGACCAAATTGTGCAGAGTTATTTTTGGACGCTTCTGCTAGTTTTGAGTGACTAGCTTAAAACTTGGATTATGAACAATTGAGAAAGTATTTTTGAAAAATGGAGGAGGTTTTAGTTCATCACATACCAAATAACAAAAACCTCTCTCATTTTTTCAAAATGTGTTATTTTTTGAGAGATATTAGACATATAAGTGGCGCTACCGAATCTGCATAATTGTTTTACAGCGGCGCTACCGAATTTCTTGTAGTGGTCATGGTTTTGATATTCGCCTTGTTGGGAGGTTGCCACCTATCAAGGAGGATTTGAATGGATTCTCAAGGATCATTTAGATGTCAAGGGACACCTGTACCTAAGTTTTAGCTCCATCAAAGGCCTCATGCAATGAGGTGGAAACAATTTATTAATGGCTTCCAACAAATTCTTGAAAATTAGCAGTTTGTTGGATTTTGTCTCTTTGATTGTTGCCACCTATCTCCAAGGCTTAGAATCCAATGGAGGAGATGGGATTCTACCTCCTAAGGTTATTTTGATGCTATTTTCTATTTAAGGAAGGAGAGAGCTCTTGGAGAAGGGGATTTGATGAGCCAAAAGAGGCTAGAGAGAGTAGGAGCAGACAATTTTCCTGTGTGTGTTCATTTGTAAGCCTGTGGGCATTTTATGATTGTAAGAATTATTGCTATTGGAGACTCATGAGAGATGTGATTTCAGATTGTAATTATTTTGTTTATATATCTTGTTATTTGAATATATTTCAGATTTGAGGATCAAAGGCTGCCAATGAGTTATGGATCCCTAAGCAGTAGAGGATCTACTGTATTTTGTCCATCAACCATTCTTTATATTCAAGTATTTGTTGATTCATTAAATTGAGAGGATCTCTATTTAGTGAACATTCTATCTTATGTTTTCCTTCTTCATTCTTCCACCTATCAGCATATACTCTTGTTTTCTGTTGAGCAACTTTAGTGCCTTTGATGAGTAGAATGTTTGTGACTCCATTGCCCATTGGTGTAGCCTACTGATCTGCAATTTGCTTCCCTCTCCCTTTCTTTCTCCATCTTGTTGATCCACCTATTCAAAACCAAAATTATCTTTTACATTCTGATGGGTGTTGAGCTTACACTTTAGCAGTCAAAGTGTGACTTTTAGTGCTAACATTTTTGGTGCCATTGTCGGGGACGGATTTGAGAAAGTTGAAAATCTCCCTGGGAAGAACAACATTGCACAGCTCTAGCTTTAGATGGTGACTGAAGTTGGACACCTTCAAGACTGCACATTCACCATGGTGACTCCATTGTTCAAAATCTGTTGGTGACTCCACTGGAATGAGACAAATTAAATGGATATGAAGGCTATCTTGGCCAGGAGGTTTTCCCCACTCAATTTCTCAGCCATAGATGGTTATCCACATCCTGTGCCTCAAATTGATGAATGGCAAGATCTGTTGCCCAGATTTTATGAAGGTGAGAATGACAACCCTGTTGAGCATGTTCATGAATTTTATGCTTTGGTGTAGCAGCTTGACATCCATCATGAAGATATATTGATGAAAATGTTCATGTATTCATTGGAAGGCTACGTGAGGCAATGGTATATAACACTCCCTGCTTCTAGTATTTCCTCTTTGAAGGACTTTCATGATGTTCTTTATTCTCATTGCAAGATAATTTATCCAACTGAAATACTTTTTGAGAATTGTTGTGAGGGGTATGCATCATATATTCAGGATTCAGCAAGTGATTACTCTAGCAGTGATGATGAAGGGGATGATTGCGGAGAGAAGGACTTAGATGATGAGTTTCATAATGCTTTTCCTAAATTTGAAGAACAAATGCATCATTCATGTCAAAATCTAGGTCCCCAAGAGAAAGATTAATATGGACAATCCATCATTTCCCTATCTCCTCCTTTTCTTGATTATTTAAGTCAAGAGGTCATCTTAGGTTCAGAGTTATTTCATCACGAGGATAGTGTTGTAGCTTGTCATGACCGAATTCATAGATTACCAGTTGTTGTTGTAATCCATCCTATTGTTAATGAACCAATGTGCCATGATTTGCCAAGTTTTGATGACTATGAGGATGTTGTCCCAGCTATTGTACTAATCCCCTCAGTGATTAATAGTCAAATGGTCATTGATTCACCTTTGTATGATGATTATGAAGATGATTTCCATGAATAGTCAATTGAAGACCTTATATCAGAGAAGTACCCTTCCCATCAAAGTAACAATAGCTTGTTTCAACCCTCATGTTATATTTTTGTTGCTGAAAAAGAAGAAAAAGATGACAATCTAAGTTTACAAGGTGAAAAACTGAGAAATTGGGACCATAAGCCAAGATATGATGAATATCCCTCAAAATCAGAAGATAAGACAAAAGAATCTAGTTTCCCAAGAAATTCTAATTGTGATGGACTGCCCTATCAGTCCCCTATTCCTCTCGAAGACACAATCTCAGTTTCATCAAGCAACCAAGATCAAATGCCATGTGAGCAGATGAGAGAGGTTGAAATTAAGGAAAGACAAGCATCACTAAATCATTTTCCTAATACACCTCATGACCAGGAGTGACCAAGGCCATATGCATTGAGAATGAATAAGAAAATCAACAAGCAATGAAACAACCAAGCATAATGGAAGAAGGACCTAATGCAGTACTTTTCCTTTTTACACAAAGCAATGTCACAGGGGCAAGTATTTTTTTTTTACAAGAATGGGTATGGATTTCTATTAGAGTTTGGCCAAAATTCCTTTCACTGATTACAATAGGTCGGGCGTAGCCCTTAAAATTTCTTCTACTAACTGATCATAGACCTCAAAGTTCGGGAATCCATAGATTTTGCTTGAGACTATCGATTCTATCTCCGTTATTTTCCCTATCTTAAATAGGCATACAAACTGGTTCAGTAAAATGAAAAAAAACATAGCAAAAATTAAGGTATGGAGTCCCACTCCTCACTCCCTTCTGTCAAGAGGAAGTCTGCAGGAAGTGGAACTGCCCTGTTGGCTTCCAAATCGGCCTCCTTATTATTTTCCCTCAGAACATGAAGAAAGGATGCGGTCCGGAGAGATTTCACCCGGATTCTGATTCTTGAAATCACTCTTGCCAATCTGATATCTGCTGGAAAGGAATCCTCCACTAAGACTTTGATAATGGACTGAGAGTCTCCAATGATACTGACATCTGAAATACCATTAGCCTTTGCTTGCTTGAGACCTTGCAGAAGTGCCAAGGCCTCAGCTTGCATGCTAGTAGACTGCCCTAATCCCCAAGCGAACTTTGACACAATTATGCCCTCTTTATTTTTTATAATTCCTTCTGCCCCAGCCAATCCAGGGTTGCCTTTCGCTGCCCCATCGAAAAACAAGGAGTATCTGGATTGCCTGAGGAGAAGATTAGAAAGGTCATTCTCCTTTCCTCTGAATTGCCACTCTTTTATAATCTTATGCTGCCTTGTGTCACCAGAGAATTGGAGATTCAACGAGGCACCCCAATCTAAGTCTTGCTGGCTTAGATTCGAGTCCGGCAAATGTTCCCCCAGACTTTCTTTCCAGAGACTTTTAATTTTAATGATGATGAACTGCGAGTTTAATCTTGCATCTCTGAAAACTCTTCTATTTCGCTCAAGCCAAATTTGCCAGCAAACAAATTTCGGCAAGGAGAGCCATGCAGCTTTAAACTTTTCGTTCTTTGGGAGCGTTTCTGGATAGAGATTTCGCCAATTTGCAAACAGATATGTGATAGACACGAGTAAGATCAATTCGGTTTGCCAATAGCTCAAAAGACCTTGTCAGATTTCTCTTGAAAATTTGCAGTCTAGAATGATGTGCTGGGCGTTCTCCTCACTGTCACAGCATAAATGGAAGCGAGAGGGACCTTGAAACCCTTTCTTCTTCAATCTGTCAGCTGTTAAAATCCCTTTGTGACATAGTAGCCAACAAAAGGAGTCAACCTTTGGCATGGATTTGGAGTTCCAGAGCCCTTTCCAAACAGCAGGATCAGGAGGGACGTGAGGACGAACTTGGAGGCTTTTATATCCCTGCGCAACTGTGTACAGTCCTGGGGCAGATCCCCAAACGCGCGCATCCTTCTTTCCCACATGCAGAGGCGCATTACCATTTAGCAAAGACATGAGAAGATCTCGAGCGTGGGTCAGCTCTGGAGGAATGGGTGGAAGTCTCCAACGCAGCCAAGCACTGCCTGTCCACTTGGAGATGTCCCAAAGATTTATGTAACCTACATTGTTCAGCCTCAAACGAAGCGCGTGCAGGGAGTAGTGAGATGATAGGGGAGGAAACATCATGATGTAGTCGTCCCATATCCTAATTTCTTTGTCGTTGCCTGGAATCCAATATGCTTTGTCTCTGATCAAAGGGACTGCTTTGTGGCAGAGTTTGATTAGCTGCAAGCCTGTAGTGGGTAGAGAGGTGTCCATGCATCTCTTCCTCTTCCCCCTGAAGTATTTCCTCCATAGAGCTCTTTGCGCCCAACCTGGGTGTGGTCCAATGATCCTCCAGAAGATCTTGGCTCCCATGGCTATGTTTTGGAGGCTGAGATCTTTGAAATTGAGGCCTCCTTCAATCTGAGGCTTGCAAATTTTCTCCCAACTTACCAAGGGGATTTTCTTGTCATTATGATTGCCCCCTTTCTAGAAGAACTTACGAATGAAGGCTTCCATTTTTTTGATAATGCCAGCAGGTGCAAGAAAAACAGAGAATTGAAAGATGGGGAGGCTACTGAGAACGGATTTAATGAGGACAGTCTTGCCGGCAAGGTTTAGCCAAGAGAAACCCCAGGCTTGAATTTTGGCCTTAAATTTGTCCAACAGAGAAATCCAATCTCTGCTGTAAGCCATTTTATGGAAGACGGGAAGGCCCAAATAAGTAAAAGAGGACCAAGAAATGGAGGCAGAAAAACCAAGAATTCGGGAGATGGCAGAGAGGGTGGAAGCAGAGATATTCCAGCAAAAAATTTTGCATTTACCTTTGTTTAAATAACTGCCTGTAGCTTCACTGTAGTCATCCAAGACCTCCTTAAATCTTAAAGCAGATCTGGCAGTGGCAACCCCTAACAAGAGGGTTTCATCCGCAAACAGTGTGTGATTTACATTTTTAACCCCTCTGGCTATATTGAGCCCCAAGATCTCTTGGTCGATCAACTTCTGATCAAGATAGAAACTCAGGACATAAACATGGAGGACGAAGAGAAGCGGAGAGAGGGGGCAACCCTGCCTGAGCCCTCTTGAAGCTTTAAAAAAGCCAGCTGCTCTCCCATTCACCAAGGGGGCGATCCAAGGATCGACAATACAAGCGTGGATCCAATTTAGAAAGCTCATTCCAAAGCCAAATCTTTTCAAAACTTTCCAAAGAAAACTAAGTCTGACCCGATCAAAGGCATTTGCTAAATCAAGTTTAATTATCATACCTTTCTCATTGCGAAGATGGCTTGAGTGAATCGCCTCTTGCACGAGGATGAAATTGTCAACAAGCTGTCTCCCCTGAAAAAATCCGCCTTGGTTCTCCGGGATGATGACTGGGAGGATACCTTTCAGCCTGTTGGCGATTACCTTTGTGATTAATTTATATCCAATATTACAAAGAGAGATGGGCTGGAACCGATTAAATTCTTTAGCACCCTTTTCCTTGGGAATGAGGGCGAGAAAAGCTGAGTTGGTGCTGCCCCCTATTTTCTGACAATTTTGGGATTTCAAAATCATTTTATAGAGGTCTTTCTCCACAATCTGCCAGTAGGTTTGAAGGAATCTTGCAGTGAAGCCATCCGGGCTTGGGGCTTTGTCTGGCTCCATGTCGGAGAGAGCCTCTTTTATTTCCTGTATGGTGATCTTCACTTCCAGCTGTTGATTCATTAAAGGAGAGATCCTGGGGGGAACCGCCTCCAAAAATTTTGAGTTTGGGTTGGTCACACCCTCTTCTTTGTACGGGTTTTGAAAGTGATTGAAAGCTGCTCTCTTTATGCTCTCAAGGTCTTTGTGTGTCGAGTTACCATCCTTGATTTCTGCAATAGAGTTGAAGCTCTTTCTGGCTTGAGCTTGTTTGTGGAAGAAGGCAATATTTCTGTCTCCCACTTTAATCCATAAGCTCCTAGACTTTTGCCTCCAATGCTCTTCCTCCAAGAGGCAAGCTTTATGGAAGCATTGCTGAAGCTCTTCTTCCTTATCCAATACTTCTTTAGTGATTTCAACGTCTTCGCTTTGGGCGTGATGCTGGGCAAGGATGTATTGGGCTTGCCTTCTCTCTTTTGAAGGGGAGGGAAGAGATTTGGCCCAAGATTTAAGAATAGCTTTCAGTCTTCTAAGTTTTTCCTCCCAAATGTAGAAGGGTGAACCTTTCACTGGCGTTTTCCAACTGTCCAGAACCAGATTCAGAAAATCCGGTTCCTTCACCCAAAGAGGATTAAACCTGAAGGGAATGGGGCCAAGATCATTATGGCCCAACATCTCAAGCATAATGGGCTTATGATCAGAAACACTGCAGGGGAGAATATGCAGTCTAAATTATAAGCCCAGCAAAAGGAAGGAACTCTGCACCAAACATCTGTCAAGTCTAGCAGCAATGTGACCAGGACCTATTCTTTTATTGGACCAGGTGTACTTACCATTTTCTGGGGGGATATCTAGCAGATCCCAGTCCTGCATGAGGTCTTCCACCCACTCCCTTGCAGGGTCTCTTATGATTGTGCCTCCTCGCTTTTCCTCCATGCGCAAGGTCAGATTTACATCACCTGCAACAATGATGTTTTCTAAGTTTTCTGACTCCGACAGATGCCTGATGGAGTCCCAACACTCCCTTTTCTGCCCTATATTTGCTGGAACATAGACATTGAAAATATTAAGTGCCTCCCTCGAGTCCAAAGGTTGTAGTTTCAAAAACAACCAATGTGTGTTGTGCAGCTCGGAGACCAACCTGAACTTGAGAGGATTCCAAAGAGAGCCCAGGCCCCCAGAGGTTCCCCGTGCTGAAACTGCTTGACCGCTACTTCCTTTCCATAATTTTTTACTGATTTGGGGAAATTGATTGTCCTCCATTTTGGTCTCCTGAATCAGAAGAATGTCTGGGGCTTCTCTTCTTAAAAGGCTTCTTGTTGCTTCTTCTTTCACTTTGCTCCCCATTCCTCTGCAGTTCCAGGAGACAATCTTCATCATTTATGTTTATGATGAGGGGCTCCCTTGGAGCCTTACACTTGATTTCTAGGCATCTTCGTATTTTTGTCAAGGAGCTTCTCCAGAGTGGGCTGACTACCCTGAAGCTTATTTTTATAAGTTTCTTGGGCTCTCTTTTCTCTGGCAGATTTGCGGCCCCTTGCAGATCTTCTGATCGATGTCTGCGTCTCTCCTATTTCTTCATCTTCCTCAGACTCCTCTGAGTCTTGCTCCTCCTCGGAGGCTTCTGGTTGCTTATCCTTGTTTCTTGCCGTGTCACTTTCTTCAGGACTTATTCCTGCTGAAGTCATTTTCTCTGAGGGTTTGTCCTGTCTAGCTTCTTCCCGAGGAGTCTCTTCTGAAGAGCTTAAGAGCTCATATCTGTTTCCTTGAATTTTTGGAGGAGGATCATTCGGGGTGGAGGCAGGCTGAGAGCCTTGGGCCCCAGTCTTCTTGTGAGTTGTCTTTGACCTCTTGACTTGGTTCCAACCATCTTCCTTTCCTTTCTCTGCTTCCCCTTTGTTCGGACACCCTCTTGCAAACTGGCCATAGACGTGATATTTACGGCATTTGAAAGGGAGTTGCTCGTAGTCCAGCACTTGCACATGTGTCCAACTGCCAACCTTTATTTTGATGGCCTCCGGAAGTCCCACCTCTAAGTACACCTCGACACAGATTCGGGCGCAATCATATTGGTCGTTGTTGTTTGCTCTATCAATGAACTTTCCCAAGGAATCTCCAATGTGCTTGAGGGAATCCCAGTTCCAGCAGTGCACAGGAAAATTAGGGAGCCGAACCCAGACAGGAACTGTCGTTGGGACATCCACAGCCGGGTCGAAGTCAGGGGTCCATTTATTGAGGTAGAGGCCCTGAGGTCCCATGAAATAGGGCCCATTCCTGAAGATCAAGTCTTTGTCCTCCTTTGTGTTGAACTCGAACATGAAGTAGCCTCTACCCAGAAAATATGAGGTGACTTTGTTCTTGATCAGTGGGATCCAGTTCTTAACGACCCAATTTTCTATCGATTTTGGTGAGGGCCAAAGGCCCGTGAATTGACCCACCAGGGCCCGATCTGCCAGGGACAAGGCGACTTGGATCGGACCCTCAGGAGGGAGGTTTACCTCAGGAACATCGTCGAGCTTTTTGACAAAATTAGAGGCTTCGGGTTTCTTCTTTTTGGTCAACGAAGCTAGCAGGGAGGAGAAGGCAGCTTCAACATCCGGGGGCGGAGCATGCAAGGGCCCAAGAGGCGAGTCTTGGGCCTCCATGACGGCGTCGACCTAACAAACTTATCCCTTCACTTTGACATATCTCGTCTTCTTGTTGGAGAAAGATGTCCACAGGACCTGACACAATTTTCCCACTCGCCTTTCAGAGGAGAACTCGGCCTTTCCCAGCAAACACTTCGCCAGAGCTCAAAGTTGCCACACACTGGAAGAAAGGAACGTTAGCATGCATGCAACGATTTCCAAAGGCGCAGATCAGACCAGCTCCACGTCCGCTCCATGATTTTTCCCATTGCTCAGAGGCGCATTCCAGCTCCACGCCCACTCCACAAGAAGAGCGTGCGCCTCTCTTATTTGGATCACCCTTCTAGAAAGCACAGAAGCAAATGACGGTCTCTTACTCACACAGTTTGATTCCTCTTCAGCGATCTGCGGCCTCAGATCGGCTTTTCTCGGACAGAGCGGGTAGTTCGCTCGCTAAAGGAAAGCAGCCTGCGAATATTTGCGTCCAGGAAATCGCTCAAGGCTGAGTGATAGAGGTTCACACCCTACCAGTGGGGAGGCCTGCGAACCTCTCCAGTTTTCGCACCTGCACTCTCGGCCTCTTCAAACCCCGTCGCCAGCGTTGCAGAGCTTAACCTTTTTTCCACTTCCAAAATAAATGAAAATTCAGGGGGGAAAGTATTGATGATGTTTTTCAGGATCTATTTGCAACCTGTCTGCAAGCAGAAAGTGAGCCTAGGCTCACTGATTTCTTCAATGGAAAGTGTATTGCCAAATATTTCTTTGATGTGCCTTCAAGTATGAATTATCTCTACTTCTTAAGGAAGCACATTTCAAAGCTTCAAATAGTTGAAAAAATGATGAAATGACTTCATTGGTTGTTTCATGTAACTTGAATGCTTCATTTTCCCAATAATTAGAGTAGGTGTGTGCAATAAGCTTGCTGGACAAGCATTGTTTTCATCATTTTTGTTAGTTTCAGTTTTCATTTGCATTTAGTTTTAGTTAAAGGTCACATATCAAAGAAGATTGTAGAGGTTAAAGGTTGGGAGCATCCCTAGGATAAGGCACTGAAACTACAAGAGTTCTTAGAGCCTCACAGGGAGGACTCTATCCCCCATGGAGCCTATGTTAACATAAGAATTTGCAACTAAAAGAGGCCTACCTCTCCATAAGCAACTAAATAACCTCTAACAGGTTAAATAGAGGCTTTCATATATCAACTCAAAGTTCTTGATTAGTCTCATCATATGGAAAAACATAGATATTCTGTAGCACCATGGCGCGGCAGAATTGTCTTTATAGCATGGTCTGCCATTTTACTACCTAAAATGTTACCAAATTTGTTAAGCAGTGTAATGATGACACTATGAATTCCATAGGTTGTTACCAAATCCATTTTCATGTCAGATGCTACCAAATATGTCAACGTTGAAGTGATGTTGTTGTGAATTACGATGGCACTACCAAATTGCACGCAGACACATAGGCAGTTGTTACCGAAATTTGCTACCAAAATTTTGGCAGAGACCAAATTGTGTAGAGTTATTTTTGGATGCTTCTGCCAGTTTTGAGTGACTAACTTAAAACTTGAATTATGTACAATTGAGAAAGTATTTTTGAAAAATGGAGGAGGTTTTTGTTCATCACATACCAAATAAAAAAAACCTCTCTCAGATTTTCAAAATGTGTTATGGTTTGAGAGATATTAGACATAGAAGTGGCGCTACCGAATCTGCATAACTGTTTTACAATGGCGCTACCAAATTTCCTGTAGCAGTCACGGTTTTGATATTCGCCTTGTTGGGAGGTTGCCACCTGTCAAGGAGGATTCGAATGGATTATCAAGGATTAGTTAGATGTCAAGGGACACCTGCACCTAAGTTTTAGCTCCATCAAAGGCCTCATGCAATGAGGTGGAAACAATTTATTAATGGCTTCCAACAAATTCTTGAAAATTAACAGTTTGTTGGATTTTTGTCTCTTTGATTGTTGCCACCTATCTCCAAGGCTTAGAATCCAATGGAGGAGATGGGATTCAACCTCCTAAGGTTATTTGTATGCTATTTTATATTTAAGGAAGGAGAGATCTCTTGCAGAAGGGGATTTGATGAGCCAAGAGAGGCTAGAGAGAGTAGGAGCAGGCAGTTTTCCTGTGTGTGTTCATTTGTAAGCTTGTGGGCATTTTATGATTGTAAGCATTACTGCTATTGGAGACTCATGAGAGATGTGATTTAATATTGTAATTATTTTGTTTATATATCTTCTTATTTGAATATATTGCAAATTTGAGGATCAAAGGCTACCAATGATCCCTAAGCAGTAGAGGATCTACTATATTTTTCCCATCAGTCATTGTTTATATTCAAGTACTTGTTGATTCATTAAATTGAGAGGATCTCTGTTTAGTGAACATTCTATCTTATGTTTTCCTTCTTCATTCTTCCACCTATCATCATCTACTCTTGTTTTCTGTTAAGCAGCTTTAGTGCCTTCAATGAGTAGAATGTTTGTGACTCCATTGCCCATTGGTGTAGCCTACTGATCTGCAATTTGCTTCCCTCCCCCTTTCTTTCTCCATCTTGTTGATCCACCTATTCAAAACCAAAATTATCTTTTACATTCGGATGGGTGTTGAGCTTACACTTTAGCAGTCAAAGTGTGAATTTCAGTGCTAACACCTACGAAGTAAGGAAGAACCAGAGAAAATAGAGTTTGATTTAAAGGATGATGAATCAAACTCTACAGAAAAACATGAATCAGAAGAAGAAGATCCTCATACTTCAATATTGAGGAGATCGGTTCGAGAAAGAAGGCTACAAGAAAGGTATACTCCATCTAATTGTCATTCAAATTTTGCTTTGTCTATTACTGATGATGATCCTAGAACTGTTAGGGAGGTAGTGGATTTAGAGGATGGAAATCTCTGGAAAAAGGCCATGGACGAAGAAATGGAAGCCTTGGATAAGAATGAGGCTTGGGATCTAGTGGAGTTGCGGACTGGAAGAAATCCCACTGGTAAAAAAGGGGTATTTAAAAAGAAGCTGAGTGCAGAAGGAAAAATGGAGAATTACAAAGCTTAGTTAGTAGCAAAGGGTTATTCCCAGGTTGAGGGAATTGATTTTGGTGAGATTTTTTCTCTTGTTTCCAAGTTAACCTCTATAATATTTTTGTTATATGTTGCTTCTACATTTGATTTTGAAGTAGAACAGATGGATCTAAAGACAATATTCCTACATGGGGATCTGGAAGAAGAAATCTATATGAAGCATATAGAAGGATTTGTTCTGAAGGGAAAGAAGGAGCTGATATGAAAGCTGAAAAAGTCCCTGTATGGTTTAAAACAATCACCAAGGATGTGGTATAAAAAATTTGATACTTATATGTTGGGACTTGGTTTCACAAGAAGCAAACATGATCATTGTGTGTATTTTAAATTAATTGGTGATCATTTGATTTATTTGGTCTTGTATGTGGATGACATGTTGATGATAGGAAACAACAAGGAGATTATCTAGGATGTGAAAACTCAGTTTTCCTCTAAATTTGACATGAAGGATCTCGGTGCTTCAAATTTCATTTTGGGAATGTAAATTAAAAGAGATTGGAAAAAGAGAAAACTATGGTTAAATCAAAGAAAATATGTCGAGACAATATTGTAGAGGTTTAATATGCAGGAATGTAAACCAGTCAAGGTTCCTATTCCTGTTGGTGTAACGTTATCTGCGGATCAATGTCCCAAGAAAACAGGAAGAGGAAGAGGACATGTCTCGTGTTCCATATGCAAGTGCATTTGGTAGTTTGATGTATGAAATGGTTTATACTAGAACAGACATTGCACATGCAGTGGGAGTTTTGAGCAGCTATATGTCAAAACCAGGGAAGGAGCATTGGACAATAGTAAAAAGGGATTTCAGGTATTTGCGTGCCACTTCTAGCTATGGATAGTGCTACCAAGGAAGATCGAGATTGGACAGAGTGTTCGATATACATGGATTTGTGGATGCAGACTAGGTTGGAGATCTGTATCATAGGAGATCTACAAGTGGGTATGTGTTTAACCTGTTTGGAAGAGCAATAATTTGGATGAGCAAAAGATAGGATGTAGTGGCATTTTCAACTACATAAGCTAAATACATGACAACCACTCATGCAAGTAAGGAAGAAATATGGTTACGTATATTGTGTTCAGGTATTGGGTTGGTACAACAAGTTGTAAGGATATATTGTGACAGTCAGAGTGCAATTTTTATGGCGAAGAACTCGACTTATCATTCAAAGAAAAAACATATTGATATTCAATATCACTTTGTGAGAGACATGGTTGAAGAAAAGAAAGTATTGTTGATGAAGGTGGACACTTTGAAGAATGTTGCAAATTCATTAACAAAATATTTGAGCAATGAGAAGTTCTCTTGGTGTAGATTATCCATGGGATTTGCTTCCCTAGATTGTTGATTATGTAACTTTGTAACCCCCTGTATGCAAAGAAAGCAACAAGTGGGAGAATGTTGGGTATGTGTTATATTATTTGCACAAGTAGTAGTGTCTGTGTTATGCCGGACATAGGGGTTCGGGGGCAGTGCCTCTGAGAATTATTTTTGTCTTGAGAAACATGTCTCATTTTTTCCTCATTTTTCATGTTGCCTCGATTTTTGTGTCCATTGTTGGGGCGGTTTTTCGGCACATGGTTTTTTCCGACGGTTTTCTATTTCCGTTTAAGGAATTAGGGTTGTTGACTAATCTAGGTCAATGGGTTATGATTTTGGATGCCGCTGGCTCCTATATGTATATTGTATTGTAAACAATGTATCACTATGAATGAATATATAATATGTTGGTTTTCCCGGTTTGGCTTTCCAGGGGAAAAATCTCTGTGTAATGTTTTTTATTTTCCATTGTATCTTTTTTGTTCTTTAACTGAAAATCTGTCTGCAGTAAATATTGTACAAGATTAAAAGCTACAAAGTGGGCCAAGAGACAGTATCCAAAAGAGTATAGACAATCTTTTTGTTTTTCTAGTTCTCAGAACTTTGTTTAAAAACATTGGATATATAGTTAAATCTGACAAACTTTATCTCTGCTATTGGTCTGGTTTGTTGAAATTACTAGGACAACTGAGAGGGGGGGGGTGAATCAATTGTTACTGTGCTTAAACAATTTTATGCCTATTGAAATATTATTAATCTTCTCCAAGTGATCATCAAGATTATGCAAGACATGGAAAATAGAAATAATAGACATCAATCACACATATGGTATACACAGAGACAAATATTCATGAGGAAACCCATAAAGGGGGAAAACCTCTTCTTCTTAGAATGATAGGCAGTCTTTTTTGTTCTGTACATCATCAATCTTTGAGAACCAACTCAAAGTGAGCCTACAACCTCTTCTTTAACAAGCTACAACTTGTAGAGAGCACCAACCCTCAAGATTCTCTAGCACCCACTAGAAAGAAGCATATTTTCTCCTTATGATCTCCAACACCAACTGGATGGAAACACCTACTTCCACTTATAAAAGCACCAACTTGCACACATAAAATTCTTTGTTTTCCCTAGCACCACCCTGCCACCCTATTTTCTAGCCACAACTAGATGGAAGCTACAACTCCCAGTATTCAAGCACCAACTTGAATAACAGAGGACCACAATCCTCCCTAGCACCACCCTACCACCCTGATTTCTAAAGCTTTACTTGAAAAATACCTTACAACAATACATACATTTCAATGCTTACCACTTCTTCTCTATTATGCAATTATGCTCTGCTTCTGTCTGTTCATGCTTGTCTCCACTTGCTATCTCTTTCCATCTGCTCTTCCCCTGTTCTTCTCATGCTCTTAAGTTCTCATACAGTCTGTTGTTTTCACCATTTATGCTCTGTCCAACTTATGTTCTTCATTTCTGCATTTTCTCCCTCAGTTCATGCTGTTATTTTCATTGTGTACAGTTTGACTACTTTTACAGAGAAATAACAACCTTTCTCTGTGACAACATCTTTCTTTTATTCATGCCCTCATCATCCATTACACTCTGAATCTCCAACATTCAAGTCGGGAATCTCAAAATTCTCAAGAGCCATGATTCCGATGCCCCATAACAATGATTTAGTTAGTGTAACTGAATCATAACCGATCAATAAACCACGAAGTGAAACAACAACCCTTCGATCAAATTCTATTTGATCAGCGCCGTTTGATTATACACACAGAGGAATTTTTGAATTTTCAATGCGTAACCTTCGATGTGGAGCCTAGCAGTGCTATATCCTTCCCCTATCTTTCATTGATGTGACCTTGGGCGATGATCTCATGTGACCATGCGATTGCGGGCGTGGCCAAAGGTGGTTTGAAATCAAACTACGTTTTGCCCCGCAATTTACCTCGAGCCTCCACGTGTTTATTCTCCAAAACCATGGTTTCGATTGCGGCTCGCCCTCAACATTTTAAAGTTCGCGCACCTTCAAGCCCTGCAATAAGACGGGACCAATAAGATGGGACCGTCCATCTCATGATCTTAACGGTGCTCCTAAACGGACAGTTCAGATTTGTTCTTTCACGATCTGCAGATCAGATCTAACCTTCCTAAATCAACGATTGTGATTTATTTCGTGATCCAGGCTTTGGGAGTTTCAAATCTCAAACCCTGCTTTCCTCCATACGCCAATCTTCCAGAGTTGATGATATATGGACACCTGTCCTTCTCAATCGACGATGCTGCCTCCACTTCAGGAATTTGACCTTTCAACCAGATCAACAGTTCTGCGGCCCCTTTCTTGATCAATGATCGAGATCTCCTTCGGGTCTTCGGACTTCTAAAATCTCAAATCTCAAAATGATGCTCTGGATCAGACAACCTAGATTCACTTCGGACGATATGACGCTTGAGATATTCTTCGGATGATCTGACAACTGAGATCTACTTCGGATGATACAATGGTTGAGAATTTGTTTTGGCTCTTCGGCTCTCCGGGCTTCGAGAATTTCAAAATTAAAACGGACGTTCTGGATCAGACAACCCAGATTCACTTCGGATGATCTGATGCTTAAGATATTCTTCAGAGGATCTAGCAGCTGATATATATTTCGGATGATCTGACGGTCGAGAATTTATTTCGGCTCTCCGGCTCTCCGGCTCTCCGGGTTTAGGGTCTTTCAAATCTCAAACTGAAAAATATTGAAGTGAGATTTTTCCGGAGCGTAACCTCCTCACATATTTAGACCCGAAACAAATGTTTTTTGTTTATCAATATATTAGATCAACGGCTCGATTTGTCTGCGATGCTGCTTTGGCTTGGTTTTAAATCCAACGACTCTTCTTCTAGCTTATCCTGTCCTTCCACTTTAGAATGATCCAACAGTTTTCAGATATTCGCATAGTTGAGATCTCAGATATTTTACCTCGCTTATCCTATCTTTCCATTAATTAGATCCGATGTCTGACATAAATTTGGATGATTGAGATCTCAGATCTTTCAGCTTATCCTGTCCTTCCACTCAAAAGTGATCCAACGACTATTGGGTATTCAGGTATTCGAATTCTCAACCCTTTTTCCCTGCTTATCTTATCCTTCCACTTAAAGTGATCCAACGGTCATGGAGACTCTTGAAGTAGATCCATGATCAAGGATGATTGCGGAACAACAACTTGCGAGTGATTTAATTCGTCACCCAAGCTCCACAATTTGAAGTTGTGTGTTTGTTGGTGAGTCAACCATAATCGTTGATCTTTGAAGCTATGAGATTTGACGGTCCTAATTAATTGCAAGATTGGAAATAGCGAGTCGTTTAATTCTTCTTTCGCTCTCTACAATTCATCCCCGCCGTTGATCTGGGGCATGCGTATCAACGGTCTTGGTTTTCCCTGTGGATATTTTGATCCTGATCATGTTTCTGTATTACACTTTCCCTTCTGAGCTTTGATCTTTGCATACTATTCGCTTCTCCTCTTGAGCTTATAATTTTCCTATTTTCCATCGTCACTGTTGTTCTTATCATCAATGACAAGCACACGCTTCTTGTAAAACATGCCAACAATCTCCCCCTTTGGCATTGATGGAAACTTTGAAAGGCTGCACTATTCTTCTTAGACCTCCAACTGTAGCATCCAGACCACACCTTTTCTCCCCCTTTGACATCAATGTCAAAGAAAATTGAGAGTGACTCTATTCTCCCCCTGAACAAAGATACAATAAGAAATCTCCCCCTGATCAGATAAGCTATTTTAACTTGATAACAGGGTCATGCCCAACTTTTGGCATAGATACTCAAACTGAGCTTTTGCAAGCGGTTCAGTGAAGATATCAACTATCTGTTCCATGGAAGGAATATAATTCAGTTGAACAACTCTGTTTGTAACCTGCTCTTTGATAAAATGATATTTTATTGGTATATACTTAGTCTTTGCATGTAGAACAACATTCTTGGAGACACTAATGGCAATGGTGTTATCACAATGAAGTGGAATTGGATCAGTATAAGTTACCTTCAAATCTGCAAGAGTTTGTATCATCCATAAGATCTGAGTGCAACAAGTAGCAACAACAATGTACTCTGCCTCTGTAGTTGATAATGAAATAGATACCTACTTCTTACTAAGCCATGCTACTAACGAATCACCTAAGAAGAATACACCTCCACTGGTGCTCTTTCTCTCATCCAAACAGTTTGCCCAATCAACATCTGAATATGCAGTTAATTGAAAATTTTGATTTCTAGGATACTAGAGACCATAAGTCATTGTACCCTTCAAATATTTGAATATCATTTTGACAACTACTAAATGACTTTGTTTAGGAGCAGACTAATAATGACCTACCATTCCAACATCTTGCATTATATCATGATGGGATGCTATGATGTACAAAAGACTTCCTATCATTGATCAATATGTTCTTTGATCAACATCAGGTAAAATATCATCTTTACTGAGCTTGCAACCAACCACCATAGGTGTGCTCATAGATGTAGAATCTTCCATCTGACTCAGAGTCTTCTTGTTTTTGATTCTTGGACCTGTTCATCTTCAGCTTCAGCTGTGTCCTTTGTAGCAGACTCAATATTTCTCACCTCTCTTAATGGAACTCCTTCATAAACCTTTAAATCAATGCAATCAACTAATTTATACAATATTTTATTAAAGCATCTATATCCTTTACTATTGGTAGCATATCCTAATAAGATGCCTTCATCAGCCCTGTCATCATACTTGCCAAGGCTTTCATTATTATTCTTTATGTAGCACTTACTCCCAAAGACTTTGAAGTGTTTGATTGAAGCAGGTCTTCCATACCACAGTTCATAAGGTGTCTTTTCACTGTGTGGTCTAAGGTGGGCTTTGTTAAGAATATGGATTGTTGTGTGTATTGCTTCTAACCAGTAGGTTTGACCAATGTTCTTCTTATTCATCATTGACCTGGCCATTTGTTGAACCGTTCTGTTTTGCCTCTCAACTACTCCATTTTGTTGTGGAGTTCCTGGGATTGTGTATTCTCTCTTGATCCCATGTTTATCATAGAATTCCTTGAAATCACTTGAAATAAATTCTCCTCCTTTGTTTGATCTTACTGCCTTTAACCGGTTGCCTTTTTGATTCTCAGTTAAAGCCTTAAATATTTTAAATTTCTCAAGTTCTTCAGCTTTTTCTTTGAGAAAAGAAACCCAAGTGAGTCTGGAGTAATCATCAATGATCATCATGAAGCAGTTTTCCTTCCATGTGCCTTCCTGTCTTGATGGTACACCTAAATCCATATGAACTAATGTTGGCAGCCAACTCATTTTTTTTAATTACTATAAAAAACGCTGCCTACACCTCTTGTCTTCTAAACGACAAATCATCGTCGCACTATGCTTCAGGACATTTGTTTCTTTTTCGCGACAATTGCAATTTGATTTCTATTTGATTTTTCACAACTGAAAGTGTGAAAACACCTCTCTCGTTGTTTGGAATGTCGTCATCTTTTATTTGATTTGTTGAAAGACATGTGACCATTGGTTTATCACTTCACTACAAAAGGTTCTTTCAAACTATAGCCATTCGCTTTAACTGTGCAACTTGATTTCTCTAGCGAAAGTGTTAAGTTATGAGTTATGATAGATGTCATGAATTTCATAATTGCTGTTGGTTTTGTATGTGACTCAATTCTTATTACTTTGAACTCTCAACTTATCATTTTCATATGATCATTTGTTGCAATGTTTTGACACTTCAATTATGCTAAAAACACATTGTCAATATTATGAGTTTAATTTCATATAAAGTGGTAATAGTTTGAAGTTTTGCAAAAGTGCTTTGATCAACCTATTGGCATTTCGATTATCTGATTTGAACCCCCCGATACAATTGTTTGATGGGTTTGATATCATGGAATGATCATATAGTTTCAGACTATGTATTGGCATGAATGTATTAACGGTGGGGTGAAGCATTGAAGTGACACGATTAATCGACGGTTAGTGCTGGATACTATGTTGATTGAACTGTACACTTGGCACTTAAATGTAACGCGTGGAGTTCTGTTTAGGGTAAGTGGCACGTTAACATAATTACACACCGATTTCCTGGCCGATATGCATGGTATAAACGATCATGTTTTGATAACACTGTACTCAGTTAATTAATGCAGTGCGTGGCGGTGGTAATCCCACCACCTTCGCACGCATGGAGTTATTTTCGGTCCCGTCAAGCATTCGAGCTGTTAAACCCTCTCGTCGTTGCTCTGTGTATTGTTTCATTCACTTGGAACCCTACCATGTACAGGAACTATGGCTCCTGTTGTGAGAGCCGAGCCCAATGGATCCCAAGCACTGTTAACTTTTGACGGTGCGTATGACGACCTAGAAGAGTTTGGATGGATTCCATTTATCAGGAAATTTGATGGTTACGACATCACTGTGTCTCGGCAATTTGCTTTATCGTTCGATGGCTTTAGAGCTAAAGTTGGAGATGTCCAGCTTGAAGTCACCAAACAATCCCTCAGCTCCGCGACTGGCTTGCCTGTCGAGGGACAAAAATGGTCGAAAAGCTGTAAGGTTAAGGATGTCCCGTGGACATTACTGTTTCAATCTCGCACAGTGAATTCATGCGACAGAGGCTTACCGGCTAAGATGTTGAAACCCCGCTGGTATGATCTCTTGATGATTATCAAACAGTTTGTTACTTGTGAAGGCAGGTACGGGTTCGTGTTCCTATTTCACCTACGCTTGTTAATGATTTTTATGGGTTTTGGGCTT
>ML796255.1:79366-117051 GCA_009831015.1 Picea engelmannii | reverse complement strand
TGACAATATCACAAACTGGAGGGTATTTGAAGATGATCAACAGATCATCAACTTTCTGCACATGGAAGAAACCTTTCAAGGCGCCGTGATAGATGAACAAACCCATGATGACAATTTACATGACTTTACGGTAATACCTAATCTGAAATCTCCTGAAGTTCTATCGGATATGGTAAATTTCATACCCAAATATGTTGTTAGACTAGAAAAGTTTTACGATTTTGAAGATAAATTCAAAAAGACGGTCAACTGCAAAACGAATAGTTCCTCCTTGTCTTATGAGAAAGTTAATCTAGGAACTAGTGAAAATCCTCAATATATCAATTTAGGCTTGGGATGTAGTAAACAAGAAAAAGTTGCTTTCATCAAATTATTTAAAGAATTCAAGGATGTGTTTGCTTGGACTTATGACGATCTTAAAACATTCGATCCTAATATTATTTAGCATGTCATCTCGATGAAGCCCCAAACCTCGCCCTTCCAACAGAAATTGAGGAAAATGCATCCTAAGTTAGAACCGACCGTACAAAAAGAACTCAATAAACTCCTTAGTGCTAAAATAATTTTTCCTGTTAGACATACTCAATGGGTATCCAACCTCGTCCCAGTGCGGAAGAAAAACGGGGAAATTCGACTTTGTGTCGATTTCCGGAACCTCAACAAAGTGTCTGATAAAGATAATTATCCCGTCCCTCCCATGGAATAGATACTTCAACAAGTATCTGGTTCCGAGAGGCTATCCTTATTGGATGGTTTCTCCGGATACAACCAAGTCTTAATGTCTCCGTCAGACCAATTGAAAACTACTTTCCGTACCCCGTGGGGCACTTATGCTTATCGCAAAATGCCCTTTGGATTGATTAACGCCGGTGCTACCTTTCAGAGAGCAATGGATATTTCTTTTAGAGGCTTGATCAATCACTTTGTAGTAGTCTACCTAGATGATGTGACCGTTTACTCTAAAAACAAAAACGATCATCTAGCTCACCTACGAGCTGTCCTGCTACGATGTCGTAAATACGACATCTCCTTGAACCCCAAGAAGTCCATTTTCGCAGTAGAACAGGGTAAAATACTAGGATTCATTGTGTATAGCAATGGAATGGTTATTGACGATTCGTCCCCAGTTTCTCCGAAATGGTCAAATCTCTGCAAAACTTGATTAAGAAGGACACCCAATATCACTGGGGACCTACTGAAAACCAAGCTTTCAACGATATAAAGAAGGCCATAATCGATGCTCCGTCTCTCATGAGCCTCGATTTCTCTCAAGATTTCACACTTTATACTTTTGCCTCCGATTGTTCCTATGCCGCGGTCCTTACTCAAAAGAACTCTGAAAACAACGAATTACCCATCGCCTTTATGAGCTCTACTTTCAAAGGTGTTGAACTTAACTACCCAGCAGTTGATCGACAAGCCTATGCTGTCTTTAAGGCAGTTAAGCATTTCCGGTCATATCTTTTGAAGTCAAGGACAAAGATCATTGTCCCCTACCCTGCCGTTAGGAACTTGTTAGTGCAAAAGGAGTTAGGAGAGAAAAGAGCCAATTGGGTCACCTCCTTGCAGGAGTATGACCTAGAGATCACTCCAGCCCAGATCGTGAGAGGCCAAGGGTTATGTAAATTGGTAGTTGATTCAGAAACTAAACAACAAGAAGTCAGTGATGCGTCAGACCTAGAACAATATGATCAGAATATGATCTGTTGTACACAAAACTTCACAAGCCCCTGGTACGACGATATTAGACACTGTCTTCAACATGGATCAGCACCTCGTCACCTTGACCCTGCCAAGAGAAGAGCTTTGAGACTAAAGTCCGCCTCCTTTCATCTAGTCAACGGTATACTGTTTCGTCAAAATTTTGACGGTGTACTGATGCGTTGTCTTGAAAAGGACGAAGCAGAGAAAGTCTTGCTTGAGTTGCATGCGGGAGAAGCTGGTGGTCACTTCGGTGGCGACACCACTGCGCATAAAGTCTTAAGAGCCGGTTACTACTGGCCTACACTCTTTAGAGACGCCCATGCCTTATGTCGAAAATGTATCATTTGTCAAAAAGCATCAGGGCGAATGCAAAAACCAGCCTTCCCTTTGCAACCCGTCACAGTCGATTCTCCTTTCCAGCAATGGGGCCTTGATATCATTGGTCCTATTAACCCTCCATCCTCACAGCAACACAAGTATATTGTAACAACCACCGATTACTTCACTCGATGGTATGAAGCCGCCGCACTAAAAACGGTTAACACAAGTCAGGTAATCACTTTTCTGAATTCGAATATCATTACTCGCTTCGGCATCCCTGATTGCCTAGTCTTCGATAACGCTTCATACTTTTCCTCCCTTGAGATGAGCGAGGTTGCCTTAGAAAAAGGAATAAAGCTTAAATATTCTGCTAGCTACTACCCCCAGGGTAATGGCTTAGCAGAATCAACCAACAAAAACTTGATCAAGATTACTGTGGCTGAAAATCACAAGAATTGGCACAACGCACTACTGAACGCACTGTGGGCTGATAGGGTAACACCCAAAGCCGCTATAGGTAACTCTCCCTTTTTCCTTGTTTATGGCAGAGAAGCCATTTTACCGCCTCACATTCTTCTTCCTTCCCTCCAATTGTCGCAAAAGGTCCAAGAAGAAGAATGCCCCCCTTTAGAAAATCGCATTAACGCTCTAATGAAGCTGGAAGAAGTGAGAACTCAAGCCAAACATAAGCTAAACCAACATCAACAACTAATTAAAAGCTGGTTTGATTCTAGTTCTGCTTCTGATAGAAACTTTGAAATAGGCGATCTCGTTCTAAAGTGGGACAAACCACATGAAGGGAAGGGTGAACACACTAAATTTCAAAATCTGTGGCTTGGGCCATTTCTGATTGCTGAAAAGTTGGGTCCTAGTTCATTTCGCTTGCAGAGTCTTGAAGGGCAGCTGGACACCTACCCGGTGAATGGCCATGCCCTGAAAAGGTACTTTGCCTGATTTCATTTTTGTATATTATGTAAATATTTCCTTTTTGCTTTTGTTTTTATTTTATGATTTTGATTTGATTGATCAGTTTTATGAGTTTTCAAAGCATACGCATGCTTGTATACTGAGCCATACAGACATAAGCCGTAGAAAAATCTCTTCGCTGAAGTAACTACTGGAAGATTGTACATACATCAATGAATATATTTATGAAAATGATATTGGAAAATGTGGTTTGAAAGAGGTTTGCTGATTTCAATCTCTAAGTAAAGCTCGTCGTGATTATCTTTATCTTTTTACGCTGTCCCTTTTCCGTAAAGGAATGACTCAACAACGATGACTCTCTGTCAAGTTAAGTTTTTTTGAAATAAAACATTTCTGGATCTGAATCAAGGACAGTATAAAAAATTCTGATGAGGTCTGAAAATTAATAAAATATATCAAGATTTTTCAGCGTCACCCCGCTCAGCTATTCATAAAAGAAAGAACAAAATAAAAATATTAATAAGAGCTGTGGGAAGTGTTTGTAAACCCGCCGGGATACTGAACAGGTCCGCTGGCAGTGGGGCGATGCAAGCATGGCGCCAAGACAACTTCGCCAGGGTACTGAACAGGCCTGCTGGCAGCGAAGCAATGTCGGGTAAATGAAAATCTGTAAAATTATAAGAAACCTCTTTAAAAAGTCCTTTATTCTAATCTAGAGCTTCTTGACAGGATAAAGACGTCCGAGTGGGTTAAATGGAAACCCTATCGAGGCTATGGACGCCTGCTGGCAGCAGTGGCCATGCCAACAGTATGAAAGATTTTATCATAAAAATCATGACTTGCTGATCTTTAAGACTGTTATTGGTTTACATCTTTTAAAACTTCGTGGGAAAAGATAGTTGATGATGATGTAGTACGAATTTCAGGTTGTTCTTTCAAGTCGAATTTTTCTTGGCTGTCCTGATCTGAATTCATTTCTTTTGACAGAGATAACTGCTTCGCCCAGCGTGTCGCCATTGTTGGCAGCCAACTCATTTTTTTTAATTACTATAAAAAACGCTGCCTACACCTCTTGTCTTCTAAACAACAAATCATCGTCGCACTATGCTTCAGGACATTTGTTTCTTTTTCGCGACAATTGCAATTTGATTTCTATTTGATTTTTCACAACTGAAAGTGTGAAAACACCTCTCTCGTTGTCTGGACTGTCATCATCTTTTATTTGATTTGTTGAAAGACATGTGAACATTGGTTTATCACTTCACTAAAAAAGGTTCTTTCAAACTATAGCCATTCGCTTTAACTGTGCAACTTGATTTTTCTAGCGAAAGTGTTAAGTTATGAGTTATGATAGATGTCATGAATTTCGTAATTGCTGTTGGTTTTGTATGTGACTCAATTCTTATTACTTTGAACTCTCAACTTATCATTTTCATATGATCATTTGTTGCAATGTTTTAACACTTCGATTATGCTAAAAACACATTGTCAATATTATGAGTTTAATTTCATATAAAGTGGTAATAGTTTGAAGTTTTGCAAAAGTGCTTTGATCAACCTATTGGCATTTCGATTATTTGATTTGAACCCCCCGATACAATTGTTTGATGGGTTTGATACCATGGAACGATCATATAGTTTCGGACTATGTATTGGCATGAATGTATTAACGGTGGGGTGAAGCATTGAAGTGACACGATTAATCGATGGTTAGTGCTGGATACTATGTTGATTGAACTGTACACTTGGCACTTAAATGTAACGCGTGGAGTTCTGTTTAGGGTAAGTGGCACGTTAACATAATTACACACCGATTTCCTGGCCGATATGCATGGTATAAACGATCATGTTTTGATAACACTGTACTCAGTTAATTAATGCAGTGCGTGGCGGTGGTAATCCCACCACCTTCGCACGCATGGAGTTATTTTCGGTCCCGTCAAGCATTCGAGCTGTTAAACCCTCTCGTCGTTGCTCTGTGTATTGTTTCATTCACTTGGAACCCTACCATGTACAGGAACTATGGCTCCTATTGTGAGAGCCGAGCCCAATGGATCCCAAGCACTGCTAACTTTTGACGGTGCGTATGACGACCTAGAAGAGTTTGGATGGATTCCATTTATCGGGAAATTTGATGGTTACGACATCACTGTGTCTCGACAATTTGCTTTATCATTTGATGGCTTTAGAGCTAAAGTTGGATATGTCCATCTTGAAGTCACCGAACAATCTCTCAGCTCCGCGTCTGGCTTGCCTGTCGAGGGACAAAAATGGTCGAAAAGCTGTAAGGTTAAGGATGTCTCGTGGACATTACTGTTTCAATATTGCACAGTGAATTCATGCGACAGAGGCTTACCGGCTAAGATGTTGAAACCCCGCTGGTATGATCTCTTGATGATTATCAAACAGTTTTTTACTTGTGAAGGCAGGTACGGGTTCGTGTTCCTATTTCACCTACGCTTGTTAATGATTTTTATGGGTTTTGGGCTTAGTATGCCACACTATCTGCACCGAAGTCTATTCAAAATGGCTAAGAGATATAAACGTAGCCATGCTGACACTAGCCTTTTCCATGTTGGGTTAATTAAAATGATTTTTGTTTATGAATTGGGGTTACGTCGAGATTCCTGGCGTGATTTTCTCAGCCGCAACGGTTTTGAAGGATCGCATCCTCCACAGGTGGATAAGCCTATGATTGCCGAGAACAAACCTACCCCTCTGCCTTATGATGTTCTACTACCCAAACCTAAACCCGACTCACCTTTTAATTCGCCTCTGGCTATGACTGAGCAGACCAAAGTTGCTAAAGCTACAACCCATAAGACTAGAGTAAGGACTGGTGTTAATACTAGATGCAAGAAGAACGCTAGGCTGATCTCTCGCATGGCGAGGAATAAACCTAAACCCCCTGTGCAGTTAGAGCCTATCGCAGTTAGCGAAGACTCGGATTCTGAAGTAGAACGATTTCTCACCGAGGAATACCCTTACTCCGAGGGTTTGTGTGACAAAACTTCTTGTGATTTTGTTGAAAACTCACCTCCTTACCTGCATGAAGACCCTGCATTCCCTGGTATCGAACCACCGCGTGAAACTCTCGGGGAATCATCAGAACCCCCTCCTGTTCAGGCTGTTACATCACCTTGCGATCAGTGTGGACTCTGGTTAGAGAGATACTATTTGGATGTCCCAACATTGCAATCCAAAATTCGTGATTTGGAAAACCAAGTGGCAAAGCTCACTGGTCAGAATTCAATGAAGCAACCCAACGACAAGAAACCACGAACTGATGGGACAATCCTGTTCAAAAATTGTGAGTCTGCTACAGCTATTGTCAATTCAAGATTGACATAGTCTCAGCACCTGTGATGGTATAGTTCTTGATCATTTATATGATACCCTGCTTTGTTACATAAGCGTGCTTCACTGTATATGATTTCGGTTTGATGTATTATTTTGTTATGGTTTAAGATCCGATTAGATTTGATTGTGATTTAATGGATCATTGAATAGATATGATTGTCCATCTTTAGTTCGATGCCCTGATTGAATTTGTTATACTTTAAAAATAGACTGTTGTTTATGATGCAATTTTCGATGGTGTGATTTGAATCAGTTATGGGAAAAAATGATTTGAATTAGTTAGCTATTTGTGTCGTTTGAACCAAAAGAAGTAATTCTCTGTTGATGCACAACTGATTGTGGCTCATTCGATTTTCATTACTGCTTAAATTGAATTCTGTTTAAAGTTTCGGTTTCACTTCTATAATTGATTTAGTAAAACTTCGTATGGATTTATGAATCAGGTCAATTTTATTGCGCCTGTTTGTTGATTGTATGGTGACTGATCGCAAAAGCTTTTGAGTTGATATTCCAATACGAATGATGATATTTCATATTGTGTTTTCAATTGATTGACATCATCCTGCTATAATTAGTTTATATGGTTATGCCTGTGAACTGTTTGAAGCTTCGCAAACGAGATCTATGGTAAGATTCTATGGATACGGTTACGCATAAAATTATTACAGTTTTCTATATTGGCAAAGGTCGAAAGATATGCTAATCGATAATCATTGTTTKCAATTCCATATTGTATGGKTTACCATTGATGGCATTCAGGAATCGTTCTTGTTATGATTCGATTTGGTTTTGTGCTTATTGCAAACAKAGTATTCATACTCTGTCCCGATTGTATCCTATTGGATTTGATTTGATTTAAAGGATTACTTTTATTAAATCATTTGATTTTTAAAAGAGGATTGGATTCTATATGATTTGATTTGATCTGGTCTTGTTTACTATTCTAGASCAGCTACAGAATYAGGTGATTCTGTAGCTGAGTCTATAGAGTCATTTTTTGGTTATTATTTTMTAAATAAAATACTCCTAACTTGATCTTTGTGTCTAATACAGGMAAATTCGAATTAGTGATGGACATGAGGAGCAGGTGGAAGATATTTCAAGGATTTCAACTTGCATTTCATTTTCTTAGTTTAGGAGATTTTGGGATTATTCCCAGATTGTGTAAAACTGTTTACTATTACTCACAGGGATGTTTTACCCTGTGAGAAACTTATATAAACCTATAGTTTTTGTAATAATGGATAACTCTCAGTTGGGGAGAACAAGGATATGGAGTTCTGATTCAAACTGGAGCAGAATTGGTGTTTTGTCATAGCTTTCCTCTTTTCAATATATCAACATTTTGTTCTATGTTTTGTATATCAGTTTGTTTATGGTTTAGTATTGCGTTAGCTATCTGAATCACATGCAAATGATATAATTTATTGCTGTCATCTATATCTTGTTTCTTCCTAAATCGATAAAAGGCATAACAATGATCAATTCTTTTAGTGAATGATAGCTTTGCCTTCTTCATAATTTGAATTGTAATATATAAGTTTGCTGCACAATAGGTTTCCCCTTTTGCAGGAATTTATAATCAAAAAATTGTTATGATAATCTTTTATGTCTTGTTTGTCCTGTAATAATACTTTAGGAAGCATTATAGCTGATCGTTTATGAGAAGCTTAAGGGCTGAACTGGTGTGAGTTTCCCTCCGCCAATCAGCTTAGAAGTCATTTCGCACAGGACAGACTTGGAGCGTTTCCAGGTCAAATAGTTAGATGTTTATTGCTTTGATTAATTAGTAGTTCAGATAGATTTAGATTAGATTATTTAATTTCAGTTAGCTTTCTTTCTGTTTCATAAATACAAAAAATCAAAAAAAGTTATCCTTCGCTGTTTCAGGACAGCAAACACATTAGTTTTACAGGTTTTAATTAAACCTGTAATTTGTCCATATTGTTTATTTGTGAATAAAGAATGATCATAGCTGATAATTAAGTAGTTGATTTGAGTTATTATAAGAATAGTTAATAGTTTGTAGATAGAATAGTTAGTATAGTTTATAGTTTAGAATATTAGTCCCTTTATTTGTTTTATTAGTTTCTAGTTTCCTCTATTTTAGTTTGATTTCCTTTATTTAGTTAGTTAGTTTGTTTTAGTTTGTTTTATTAGTTTCTAGTTTCCTTAGTTTAGATCGCTTAGCTCAGATCAACTTTTCTCTTTGGTTTCCCTAGGAGACCTTAGAGCAGCCAACGGAGCCGTTAAACTCGTCAGGGTGGTTCATTCCAAACGGCTTGGGTTATTTAGACAACCCCGAACCGGTTCCACTCTCCCAGTTGACGGATGGACTGTTTCGCCCGTCAACAACTAATTGGAGTGGTTTCTCTGTTGAAGTAGAGCTCTAGGATTTAAACTATGTCCTGGTTAGCTTTCCTACTTGGCAGGGTTTACACACATAATCTTGTGGCTTTGATATTCTTGGAAAATCTTTTACTGCCTCAAGATTTTTGAGCTTGATTAAGTGGTCAAATTTTAGATGTCCAAGTCTCCTATGCCATAACCAACTTTCATCATGTTTTCTTAGATGACACTCTTCTCTATCTTCTTTCAACACATATAAATTATTATCTGTCCTTATGCCTTTAGCCACCACTTGTCCTGAGTTTACATACTTTATCTTACAATCTTTGGAAGTGAACACCACTGCACATCCTCTGTCACACATTTTTATTACACTGAGCAAATTATGTTTCAACCCATCTACAAGCAGAACATCCTGGGCTTTTCCTTTACCATTACTCAAACTCACCATCCCTTTACCCTTGATTTTACATGGTTCATCATTTCCAAAGGTCACATTTCCTATTTTGCTTTTACTTATAGACACAAAATTATCCTTGTCTCCAGTCATGTGCTTGGAACATCCACTGTCTATATACCAGGGGTATTTTTGTTTTTGAGCTGAAAGTTCTAGACCACATTTTTCACTATCTTTCTTTTTCCATGTGCTGACATTTCTAGCTAAGGGTTTTATCCTTGGATCTGCTTTGTAATTCTTCAGAAGGCAGTTTGCAACTTTGTGGCTGAAGTTATGACAGTTATAGCATTCGAGCTCATTGTTCAATAGGTAAAAGTGATTGGTGCAACTTTGTCTACTCATTGGCTATTTAGTTCTATGTTGCAAATGTTGTTTATTTCTTGATCTCCTCAGTTGCATGTCTCTAAACCTAATTTGACAATTTGCAATCTTATGACCAAAATTAGAGCAGTAAAAACAGTAACCATGGAAGAAATTTTGGTACCTGAAGGATGGCCTTCTTCTTGGCATTTGTTGCTCCATCTTTTGATATCTTTGTTTTTTATTAGAGATCATCTTGTCTTTATTAGCTTTTGGGGGCATAGTACTCACATGGTCTGATTGTCTGCTGACTTGGAACTTGATCATCTTTACTAGCTCTTTTCTTTCTGGCTATTTGCTACTTGAACCACTTACATAGCCTAAACCAGTCTTCAATAAAGGAGATCTTTGTTTGCTCAGAATGTCGTTTAGTTCTGCTGAGGCTTTAATGCTTGGAAGATTTTGGAGATATAATGCTTTAAACTTCTCCATCTCTTTTCTGGTTTTTAATACCTCTTCTTCCAAGGCTTCACATCTTTCCTTCTTCTCTGATAACTGTTGTTTCAAAATGTCCTCTATTTTATTTGCCTCTTCTAGTTCCACTTTTAGTAGGGAAAAGTCTTCATCAGGTTTTTTACTGTCTTTCTCGAACTGTATCAACAATTGTTTTTTCTTTTTCTTCTTAAATCTGAGTCTAGCAATTTCTTCCAGGGCACTGATCAGTTCTCCTTCCAAGTCAACCACAACTTATTCATCATTAACATTACTTCTTGTGATTTTATTATCATAATCCTCTTTGGCCATAAGCATAAAGTCATTAACCTTATCTTCACAAGTAGAATCACTATATGTGTCTCTTGAAGAGTCATCATTGTTTGCACATAAACTTTTCTTTTTACCAAATCTCTTGGATATGTACTTCTTGTAATGTCCCCAAGGTCGAGCCCCATTGTCAATATGGTTTATGAAATGAATTGTAAATATGTTTTATAGGCTGGTGGGCTAAGTTTATATAAGCTGGTGGGCTTATGTGATTGTTAGGCCAGAGAGCCTAAGGGTTGAAGGCCAAGAGCCTGATTTTGTACCTGTATGTATGCATCACATTAATAAAAATATAAACACCACCGCGAGCAGGTCGACAAGATGAATGAGTGATGGGGGAATAAGATTCCATAGAGTGGGAAAGGGATTAGGGGTTGGAAGGTGGGAAAAGGGGCTAAGTGTGGAGCCTAGGGGCTAATCCTAAAGGCTTAAGTCCTTGGGAATAATATTTTAATATTATTCCAAAAGACATGTGAACTATATGTTTTATCCTAAGTTCCTTTTTTGGAATGACAGGTGACTTCCAAATGGGAGGAACACACGCTGATGGAATGCATACAGTTTCATGGGTGACAAGTGTGAACCCAAGCCCATGCAAATAAAAGGGCTAAGATGAGCTGTGATGGGGGTTCCTCCTCCATTCTACCTGACCATTTGAGCGCTAACCTGCCTGACCTCTACAAGAGACCTCGTGCCATTTTGAAATCATGGGTGAAGTCTGTGTGTTGATTTCGAGGATAGCCTGTGTTGATTTCTGGAAAGACGAGACATCCTCTATCTGAACAGATCGAGCTTGTGTGTGGAATCTTTGTCCCCAAGCCATAACCGTGAGACCATCCTGTCATTGTTGAGCTCGTTTGAAAGCCCGTGTCTGTTTTCCCCATTGGCTGTTGTGGCCATGCAGTGTTGGACTGCGTGTGGCTTGTTGGCCAGTTTGTACAACACTCTCTCCAGGTGAGAGAGGTGATTGAAGTTGGAAGAAAAGATTGCTTGGCGCATGAGAGAGTGCACAGAGGAAGGAGAGAACTCCTGGAAGGAACCCTGTAGCTGCCACAGAGCTCAGAGACTTTCGGTCTGGTCTATTGCTGAAACCAAAGACAAGGGAGGTTAGCAGTCAAAGGACTTTCTAGGTGACAAAGAAGGTGTATACTCCTAGGATGGAACAGGCATGTGGGGAAGGAGAGTCTGTGGGCAGTGAGTATGAGTGGTTCCTGGGAGAGAATTCCTTCCTTGTGACTGTGTGTTTTCCCTGTAACCTCAGCCTAGCCTAGGATTCCTTGCCTTGGGGTGGAGCTTAGTCCCATATCGGGGGTGACCTACTGCTAAGCTTAATGAGTAGTGTGGTCTAAGGCTGGGAGGTTCGTGGAAGGCCTGCACCTGGTTGGTGGAATTACTACCGTTTCAAAGATAAGTACTAGATGATGTTTTAATAATGCTTCATGTCTATGTATTTATATTTATCATCTATTTTGTTGTACATATGAATTAATGTTAAAGCCATGGATTATTTATAATAGCAGTAATCCTTATGCTTACTCTGAGTTAAAATGAGCTTAACCTGTATTTCATTTGCTTAAATGCATGTTATATATATAATTAAGTATGAGATTGTTATTCCGCGAAGTAGCACCTGCCCACCAGTGAAAGGGGGTGTTACATAATGGTATCAGAGTGATACATCTCAGAAAGAAAAAAAAAAGGGTGTTACATTTGGTATCAGAGCCAAGGTTTCAATGCTGAGCCTAGATGGCCGAGATAAGTGGTCTTTGGACCAAGAGTTTGAGGAGAAATTGTGTCTGGAGGACCAATTTCAAACCTTTGAGTGCTCTTGAGTGTCAAGGAGATTACTTGATTGTGTTACAAAGCTCAGGAGGTGTAGCGGTGTTATGAAACCGTAGCCAGTGTGGTATAAGGCCATAGGAAGAGAGGACTCCACGCCAGAAGTGTTGGAGCCTTAGGATTTGTTCGGAGGAAAGGCGAACCCTCGTGACTATCAGATCTGGAAAACATGCACAGGGTTTAAAAACCCTTTGGAGTTGCACAAGAACGTGGAAATCGCGATACGTGAAATCCTGAAATTCGTCAGGACCGTCCATCGGGAGGAAGAACACGTGGCTGTCAGACGACGTTTCGGCACTCGAGAAACCAAAAGGGAAGAACCTTGTTTTCGCCAGGTGCGAAATAACAAAACCTAAAATTCCGAAACGATCTACACCGTAGATTGTAAGAGAGGAATTGATCATAGGATCAAGTGGAGGATTAGACCGTAATTTCAGGATTTCGGCAAATGGAAGTTCGAGATGCGTGGATGCACGAACTCTCGATGCCCGAAACCCTGAAACGCTGAAAGGATCTGCACCATAGATCTGAGAATAATTCTAACCGTTGGATTTCTCTTGGTATGGACATGGACACATGTGTGTGTACCAAGTGCCAGTGGGTCGAAAATAAAAGCGAGAGTGGTGGGACCCGATGACATCATTGAAGGTGACGTGGACCCTCCTGAGGGTACCACTTTCCACTGTGGATGTGGATACAATTGTGCTATGTGGGCATGGAGGGTAAAGTAAAATGGGATTTTGGGATTCGCAAAGGAGGAGCACGAGGGCTCAACACTCCAACTCGCGAGTTGTGAGAGGTGATGGCACTTAGCCCTAGCCTACGGTTATATGTAGCAGGTGCTTGTGAGGAGGGAGCCATACCCGTATCGTATCTCGGGTATCGACGTTTGGAGGAAGAGGAGTCGAGGATCTTCGACTCATGAACTCACGAGATTGTGAGTTGCGAAAGGTGCCTTTGGTTACGAGGGTAGGAAGAAAGAGGAGCTATCACCCAAAACCCTGAAATCCTAAAATTTTCTAAGACAAAAGAACCACCGAGGATTTAACTGTTGGATCTTCGTGGACCAAGACCCCAAATTTCCAAAGTCCCAAAATTTGCAGAGCCGAACAGAGTTCAGAAAACTTAATGGAATCGAAATGTTTTTCTTGTTCATGTTGGTTATCAATGTTGTAAGTTTTCTTGAACGTTTAAGGGCCTGACAAACTTCGGTTGATTGCACATTGTGTGTGTAGAGTTCAACGAGTATCAGGATAACTGTGAATCTACGCCGAGTATAGAAATGGAAGAGGAGCGGATTGCCTCTGTTAGCAACATTTCTTGTATAGGGGTGTTTTCCTCTCCGATTTTAGGCCTCTGGTGAAAAACGCATAGAAGTGGGGTTTTGAAAACTGGTCAGATGAGTTTTATTCAAAGGCCACAGCCATAAGCACCGAGAGTAGCTCACAGAAGAAGTCCATTTCGGGCTTAAATCAAGCGAGCGAGCAGTCTGATTTCAACGGTAGGGATCAAGCGACGAAGAAGATCAACGGTCATCGGGATTTTGGGGCTACCAAGTTACTTGATATATAGCATCAGAGAAAGAGCCTATTTTCCAAGACTAAATCTGGGTCGTCCGATCTAGTGATGCATGGCGCAAGATCTAGTCACGTCGACATATCGGCATTTGGGAGTTCGAAGGGTAAAAGTCCCTCGTCATCTCACATCTCGAAACCCCGAACCCCGAAACACCGATAAGCACCTTTGAAGCTAAGCCTATGGTCCTAGCACCCGGTCACGTCAAGCAAGCCTGGTAATAGAGGCAGCCCTCTTCTAACATCAAATACCATCTCGACCGTCCATCTGAAGGACACACGACGCAATAGCTGAGCCATAAGTGGGGCCCTTCGGGATTTTCATGTTGAAAGCACCGAGGTCATCTCAGCCATTCATCCATTAGTGAGGCTCAGGCACATTTAATTTGAAGAGGGTGCAGATCTGGACGGTCATGATCCAGGCACTCAACTTCACAAACAAGGTCCAATTCTGCACCCCCTCCGTCATTCTGGCTTTAACGAGAGGGGGGGGGGTCCGGAATCAGAGATAATGTATGCGTGCATCTGGATGGCCCAACTCTCGGTGCTTAGATATTCGGTCTGTATTGAATTCTGGACCCCCCCATCGGTTCTGCCTTTAATGGAGTGGGGGGTTCGGAATGGAATTTCACTCTAGCGGCCCCCCTTCCCGTCGTGTCACTGTCTGAGTCGTCCTCCCCATTGGCACCTGTTCTCCACCTACCACCACCCTCTTCCCTCGTCATCTATCCAACTTCCCTCTTTCCATCTACATGGCCCCTCCTCAGCTCATCGCCCTCTCGTCTCCTTCCATGTGCCCTCTCACTCCCAGTCACCTCCACCTGTACCCCCGCACTCCACACACCTTCCTCCTCTTTCCTATTCAGACCACGTAGCATTCCTCAGCTTATGTCACAGCTCCTATTTCCTCTCCATCACCTCCAAAGTGTTGACGCCATCGCTCCCATCATACCCTTTTTCACATCCACCATAGGGGTCCCTCGCAGCAGTCCAGCGAAGCAGCATCCAAAGAGAGACCGTTCAGCTGATCCAGGTGGCACCATTAGGAGACCTCCACATCCCAGAAGGCAGGGTTGACCGAGGCTGTCCCCAGTCCCAAGAAAGCAATTATTGTGGTTGTTGCTGGTGGTTGAGCATCATCTCCGCCATAAAAAGAAAGTCCAGCAAAGGACTAAAGCTGGTCGATTCATCTGCAGCCGGACAGTCCGAAATCTGATAGCATTTGTCTTGGGTGCACGATCGGCCAAAGTCTGCATGCGCAGACTATCAGAAGACATGCAGACGCAATGTTTTTAATGTAGCATCTTGTTTTTGCTGCTGTTGTTGTTTCGAGTATATGTAGGCGTTTTCGCCATTTTTGTAATCATCGATGGTTAAATCGATGGTTAAGATAGGCTCCCGATTGTAAAGTTTTGATGAAACGTTGGTTGCTCTGGTTATGTATTGTCATTTGAGACTTCTTACTTTATGGATGTCAGTCTCTTTCCATCCCTTTATTTACACTGTGTTAGAACAACTCGAAATTGGAGGATCCAGTCAAGTTGCACTGTTATAGGATGATGTAGGTTGGATCACTGTAATAGTCGCAGGGTTTCTAATAAGTTCTTGTGCTTTCTCAACGCTGAATGGCTCAGAATTGGAGGATCCAGTCGAGCCTCCTTTCAGTTCCTTGAAACTCGGGGTCAAGAGGATCTTGTCTTCTAATTTTTTCCTCCTCAAGCTGCCGAAGGCCTGATGCCCGAGGCAGTTTTGCTCACCCATCTCATTAAGTCTTCCATCTATCCATCTTATACTCAGCTTACTAACAGAAGTTGGATCAAGACCTCCCTTGTTTTCTACACACCAGGCCCAGTTTCCTGAGTTAAAGATATATCTTCTTGAGTCTCTATCCATTCGATCACCCCATTAAAAAAATTGTGACATAAAACTGATGGGCGTTGGGCTCTGCTCCTATAAGCAATCTAGGAGTGACTTCTGACGCTAACATTTCTGGCGCCGTTGTCGGGGAAGAAGTTGAAGATTTTCCCTGGGCATAATGAAATTGAGCCTATGATTCTGAAGGTGCATCAGACATCAGAGCCCTTCAATATTGCTACTGTGCACCTGGCGACTCCATTGTGGTGACTCCAAGGTTTCCACATCACTGTTTCAGCTGTGGATACTGTTAGCACACCTAAAAGATGACTCTAAGGAGCTTTCTCGAGAAGGTTTCAACAGTTGCTTTCTCAGCCTGAGAAGCTTCCTAGGGTAACACAATGTTAGGATCTGGCCTTTGATGGTGAACAAGGACTAGACACATTCGAAGCTGCACATCTTTCACCTGGTGACTCCATGATTCAAGAATCGATTGGCGACTCCACTAGTTCGATATGGAGAAAATCCTTGCTCCCAGGTTTGCTCCTTTTAATTTTTTTGCTATTCTTGGTTTTCCTAATGTTTTTCCCTCTCTGAATGAATGGGGTGATTATTTGCCCATATTTGGAAAATTTGAAGATGACAACCCTGCTAAGCACCTCAGTGAGTTTCATGAACTCATGCGTCAATGGGAGATACATCATGAGGATGTATTATTGAAAATGTTCATGTTCTCGGTAGCAGGGGATGCACGTAAATGGTATCATTCTTTACCCCTTACTAGCATTTCTTCACTCTCAGAGTTTCATGCAGCTTTCATCACCTATTTTCAGGAGTTTTATCCCTCCGAGTTAATTTTTCATAACTATGGTGAGGGATACCACAACTTTGTACAAAATGAAGCTATTTCTGACATAGGCTGTGAGGATGATCCTGACGACCTGGATCAGAAATCATTCCTTTCTCCTCCCCATTCGTCTGCATCAGAGGAGGGTTATGGAAGTGATGAAGATCCCAGGGAGGAAGAAGATACCCTGAATGAGCTGATGGAGTAGGTGAAACATCTCTCTACCCAATTAAAAAAGTTGAAGTCTGAAGACAGTGCAGAGGATTGTCCAACCTTGGAAGAAGATTCTCTGAGTGAACTAATGGAGAAGGTGATACCTCCCATTGCCCAACGTGAAAAGTTGGAATCTGAGAACAATGGGGAGGATTTTCCAGTCTCCAAGGCAAATGTTCTAGATGGCTCTTTTG
Source organism: Picea engelmannii (assembly GCA_009831015.1). Lineage (NCBI taxonomy): Eukaryota > Viridiplantae > Streptophyta > Pinopsida > Pinales > Pinaceae > Picea > Picea engelmannii. Next base: position 100,290 of record ML796255.1, on the reverse strand, counting down.
AGAAGATTATTGAATATTTCATAGACACGTTAACATCTACTCCCGATGAGCCTGCTGTCTCAGATCAAAATGGAAAAGAGGTAGTTGTGGAAGAGGAGCATTAGAACCCCACATCACCTTTTGCTGATTAGAACGAACAACCTTTTTATGACAACTATGAATCAAGTTTTGAGCTGGAAACACAGGAATTCCAAGAGCAGAGCTTTCCCACAGGTCATGTTTATGACGATTATGAATCTGACCCTGGAGAGAGCCAAGGAGAAGAACCAGAGGAGCAGTCTACCTTTCGTCCAGAGCCAGTCGGTGAGAAGCCACTGCCTGAGATCAGTGAGCCTATGACAATTGTCCACTCACCTGTGCTTGTCAGTGATATTCAACCACATGTGAACAACTGTGTAGCAGAGGAGGCTGCCTGTCGCCAATTTTCTGAAATTTGCCACTCATTCTATGACCCTGTCGGCAAATACATGGAGTGGCATGTCCTTTATGCCTTGGAGCCGCCCTATTTCATGTCAACTTCAACCTGTGAGGAGAAGTTGAAGAGCGTAGCCGTTCTGCTATCATGGTTACACTATCTGCTGGTGATCATCGACAAAAGGAAGGAGCTTCTATCTAGGAAGCTACATGAATGGCTATGGTGGAAGTTTTCTTTCACCTAGCCCCATGTAAAGGATTTTATTAGTTTAGGATTGTACATAAATAAGCTCCTTGGAGCGTCTATGTTTAGTTTGTTTGGTTTTTTACTTTTCGACATATATTTCTCAGTAGGGGGTGTTTTGAGCTTGACTCCATAGCCCAACAACAAGGCATTGAAACTGCAAAATGAGTCCTTAGAGCATCACAGGGACGACTCTATCCCCCATGGAGCCTAATGTTAGAAACATTTCTTGTATAGGGGTATTTTCCTCTCCGATTTTAGGCCTTTGGTGTAAAATGCATAGAAGTGGGGTTTTGAAAACCGGTCAGATGAGTTTTATTCAAAGGCCGCAGCCATAAGCGCCAAGCGCAACTCATAGAAGAAGTCCATTTCAGGATTAAATCAAGCGAGCGAGCAATCTGATTTCAACGGTAGGGATCAAGCGACGAAGCAGATCAACGATCATCGAGATTTTGGGGCTACCAAGTTACCCGATATATAACGTCAGAGAAAGCGCCTATTTTCCAAGACTAAATCTGGGTCATCCGATCTAGTGACGCATGGCACAAGATCTAGTCACGTCGGCATATCGACATTCGGGAATTCGAAGGGTAAAAGTCCCTCATCATCTCACATCTCGAAACCCTGAACCCCGAAATGTCGATAAGCGCCTTTGAAGCTAAGCCTATGGTCCTAACACTCGATCATGTCAAGCGAGCCTGGTAATAGAGGCAACCCTCTTCTAACATCAAATACCATCTCGACCGTCCATCTGAAGGACACACGGTGCAATAGTTGAGCCACAAGTGGGGCCCTTCGATATTTTCATGTTGAAAGTGTCGAGGTCATCTCAGTCATTCATCCATCAGTGAGGCTCAGGCACATTTAATTTGAAGAGGGCACAGATCTGGACGGTCATGATCCAGGCACTCAAATTCATGGACAAGGTCCAATTCCGCACCCCCTATGTCATTCTGGCTTTAACGAGAGGGGGGGGGTTCATAATCGAAGATAATGTATGCGCACATCTGGACGGCCCAAGTCTCGGCGCTTAGATCTTTGTTCTATATTAAATTCCGGACCCCCCCATCAGTTCTGCCTTTAATGGAGGGGGGGGGGTCCGGAATGGAATTTCACTCTAGTGGGCCCCCTTCCTGTCGTGTCACTGTCTGAGTCATCCTCCCCATTGCCACCTATTCTCCACCTACCGCCACCCTCTTCCCCCGTCATCTGTCCAACTTCCCTCTTTCCATCCACATGGCCCCTCCTCAACTCATTGCCCTCTTGTCTCCTGCCATGTGTCCCTCTCACTCCCAGTCACCTCCACCTGTACCCCCGCACTCCATCACCTCCACAGTGTTGATGCCATCGCTCCCATCATACCCTTTTTTACATCCGCCATAGGGGTCCCTCGCAGCAGTCCAGGGAACCAACATCCAAAGAGAGACCATTCAGCTGATCCAGGTGGCACCAGGAGACCTCCACGTCCCAGAAGGCAGGGTTGACCGAGGCTGTCCCCAGTCCCAAGAAAGCAGTTATTGTGGTTGTTGCTGGTGGTTGAGCATCATCTCCACCATAAAAAGAAATTCCAGCAAAGGACTAAATTTGGTCGATTCATCTGCAGCCAGACAGTCCGAAATATGATAACGTTTGTCTTAGGTGCATGATCGGCTAGTGTCTACATGCGCAGACTGTCAGAAGACATGCAGACACAATGTTTTTAATGAAGCATCTTGTTTTTGTTGCTGCTGTTGTTTCGAGTATATGTAGGCGTTTTCGCCATTTTTGTAATCATCGATGGTTGATCTAGGCTCCCAATTGTAAATTTTTGATGAAGCGCTGGTCACTCTGGTTATGTATTTGCATTTGAGACTTCTTACTTTATGGATGTCAGTCTCTTTCCATCCCTTTGTTTACACTGTGTTAGAACAACTCAGAATTGGAGGATCCAGTCGAGTTGCACTGTTATAAGATGATGTAGGTTGGATCACTGTAATAGTCGCAGGGTTTCTAATAAGTTCTTGTGCTTTATCAACGTTGAACCTGGGAGTCGAAGGATCAAACTCCAATGGGCATGGAAGAGAATTAGATAAGGAAGGGCACATAATGAAAATCATTGAAGGATTGCAGAGAGATGCCCAGGCTCACCGAGTTGATAGCTGAAAACTCATGAAAGTCAGGGATTGATAGGGTGAATTCAACTTAAAAATGTTGAAGATCCTGGAAAGAATAGAAAGGAAATTAGAGAGGGGGAGTGACTCAAGAAAGACAGAGAGTCATAGGACCCCTGAGAGGAGAAGAAGATCGAGGAGTGGTAGCAGCCATCATCATCACTCCCCAAAGAATTCCAGTAGGGAAGCACACAACAGTTCAAGCCCGTCCCCTACCAGAAACACCGAAGATCTGGAGTGGATGAATTGAAGGGAGAGATGAACAAGATCAAGCCTCTAATGTTCGATGGAGAACATAAGAAGGAGGAAGATACTGAAACCTGGTTGCTTGGCATGAGGAAATATTTCCAACTGCAGAATTATTCCACTCATGCAGAAGGAAGAATTGCGATGTATCAACTGAAAGGAAAATAATCCATGTGGTGGGATCAATTTGTGCAGATGCAACACATTAAGGAGAAATATATCACTTGGAAGGAGTTCAAGAGTTATTTCGAGAAGAAATGCCTGACCAAAAGATACTATGACAGAAAGATGAAAGAGTTCTTCAAACTCAAGTTGGGAAGCATGACCATCGATGAATACGAACAAAGGTTTTTGGAACTACTGAAGTATGTTTCGTTCATCAAAGATGAGGCTGTCAAGATTCAGAGATATCTAAGTGGACTACCACCTTCCATTGGTGACAAGATTCAATATGATGATCCTAAGACTATGGAAGAGACAATAAGAAGGGCTAAATGCTTGTATGAACAACAAAGAGAAAGGCCTACTTTTCGAAAGGCTTGGGATGATCAAAAGAAGTTCAGGAAAGAGCAGAGGCAGAAGGGAAACAAGCCTCCCTTTTTCACGAACAGTCCTCAGGGACAACCATCTTTTAGAGAGCCCAGGAAGGCTGAAGTGGGTGAGAAAATGCCAAGACTGCCACCTATGGAGTGTTGGGGTTGTAAAGGAAACCATAGGTACAGAGACTACCCCCACAGAAAAGATAAAGTGAGAACCATCCATAATGTTCAACAAGCTGAAACAATGGAGGATATGGACAGCAGAATGCCAAGGATCTATGCAGCCCTGGATAACAAGCAGGCTGAATTTCAATCGCACATGATTGAAGTGGAAGGTATGATTAATAACCGACCATTTATTATTTTAATTGATTCAGGGGCTAGCCATAGTTATGTAGATCCTAGGGTGGTGGAAAGTTTGCATTTATCAAGAAGCAAACATGAAAAGTCTTGGTTAGTGTAGTTGGCTACAAGAACCAAGAGGAAGGTCACTGAGTTAATTAAGTCATGTTCTATAGACATGAATGGATTAAGCATGAAGGCTGAATTGAATATTCTGCCTTTAGGTTCTTACAACTGCTTAATTGGGATGGACTAGTTGGACCAGTACCATGCCCTTCTGGACTATCATAACAAGAGGTTTACATGCCTGGATGAAGAGGGAAATTGGAAAATAGTCCAAGGGATTCCTAGAGCTGTGGATGTTAGAGAAATCTTAGCCATGCAGCTGAAGAAGTGCTACAGGAAAGGCTGTCAATTATTTGCAGCTCATGTGGAGGAAGCATCCAGAGATGAAGTCTCAAATATTGGAGACCATGAGGTACTCACAGAGTTCAAAGACATATTTCAGGAAGTACCTGGACTACCTCCGAAGAGAGACATCGAATTTTCTATGAATTTGATGCCTGGAGAAGCTCCAGTTTCGAAAGCTCCTTATAGAATGAGCACACCAGAGATGAAAGAGTTGCAATTGTAGTTTGAAGAACTTCTGAAGAAGGGGTACATTTGACCAAGTGTGTCACCTTGGGGTGCCCTAGTCCTGTTCGTGAAGAAGAAGGATGGGACGTTGAGGCTGTGCATTGATTTTCGGCAGTTGAACAAGGTAACTGTCAAGAACAATTATCCTCTGCCAAGGATCGATGATCTTTTCGATCAATTAAAGGGTGTGAAAATATTTTCGAAGATAGATCTCAGATCAGGATATCACCAGGTAAGAATAAAGGATGAGGATATCAACAAGACTGCCTTTAGAACAAGGTATTGTCATTAGGAGTTCACAGTGGTGCCGTTTGGACTGTCAAACACACCTGTTGTTTTTATGTGCTTAATGAATGGTGTATTTAGGGACTATTTAGACAAGTTTGTCATAGTCTTCCTGGATGACATTTTGGTGTATTCCAAGTCAGAGGAAGAGCATGAACAACACCTGGGGATGGTGCTGCAAGTGTTGAGAGAACACCAATTGTATGCCAAGCTGAGAAAATGCTCATTTTATCAAAGACAGATCCATTACTTGGGGCATATTATTTCAGAAGAAGGGATCGTTGTGGATCCTGAGAAAGTTGAGGCCATCCGAGAATGGTCAGTGCCAAGGAATGTGGCAGAAGTTAGATCCTTTATGGGTCTAGCAGGCTATTACAGAAGGTTTATAGCAAGGTTCTCAAAGATATCTTACCCTATCACTTCCTTGCAAAGGAAGGAGAATAAGTTTCAATGGAATGAAGAGTGTGAAAACAGTTTCCAGCGATTGAAGCAATTGTTAACTAGTGCTACAATCCTGAGGATTGCAGATCCAATTATGGATTTCGTGGTGTGCACAGATGCGTGTAAGGAAGGGTTGGGAGGATTTCTTAGCCAAGATGGATTTGTAATCTGTTATGAGTCCAGGAAGCTGAAAGAACATGAAAAGAATTATCCCACTCACGATTTGGAGCTGGCAGCAATTGTTCACACTCCGAGGAAATGGAGACATTACCTCATGGGAAGGAGATTTGAGTTGCGAACATACCACAATGGTCAGAAGTATTTGTTTGATCAGCCGAATTTAAACGCTAGGCAAAGTAGGTGGCTGGAATTTCTGTGCGAATACGACTTTGATATCAAGCATATCGAAGGGAAGGAAAACAAGGTGATTGATGCACTCAACAGAAAAGTGCATGCATTACATGCTACAACCATTAGCATGTACAAGATTGATATCAGGGATAGAATTCTGGAAGCTGCAAATGCTGAATTGCAGTACATAGACTTGGTAGCAAAGATAGAACAACGTGAGAGACCATAGAAAAAGGAAGGTTACACCTTAGGAGTTGATGGATTACTTCTGTATAAAAACAGAGTGTATATACCCAATGTCCAGGAATTCAAACTGGCAATTCTAAAAGAAACGCATACCGTGACTTATGCTGGACATCCTGGATATCAGAAGACTGTGGCAGCAGTCCAAATCCATTACTTTTGGCCGGGTATGAAGAAATAAATCGCTGAATACATCGCCAGATGTATGGAGTTCCAGAGAGTTAAGGCTGAGCAAAGGCACCCAACAGGGTTGCTGCAACCTTTACCCATTCCTGAGTGGAAGTGGGAAGTGGTGACAATGGATTTTATTACAGGATGGCCCAGAACAAGCAAGCAACATGATTCGATCATGGTGGTGGTGGACAAGCTTACAAAAGATGCCCATTTTATTCCACTAAAAAACACTCACAAGGCAACAAATGTTGCTGATATTTTCTTGAAAGAAGTGGCACACTTGCATGGAATTCCTAAGACAATTGTGTCTGATAGGGACCCAAAATTCACCTCGAATTTCTGGAAAGGACTGTTCAAAGGATTTAGAACGAATCTGAATTTTAGTACAGTGTATCATCCCGAGTCTGATGGACAAGCAGAGAGGGTGAACAGAGTAATAGAGGACATGCTGAGAATGTACGTGATGGACAAACCATCAACATGGGAAGACTACCTGCACTTGGTAGAATTCGCCTACAATAATGGGTATCATGCATCGTTGAAAATGAGCCTGTTTGAAGCACTTTATGGAAGAAAGTGCAACACTCCAAAGAGATAGGATAATCCAGCTGACAGAGCAGTAGTTGGTCCATAGATGCTCAAAGAGATGGAGGACCAAATAATAAAAATTAAACAGAATTTAAAAGCTTCCCAGGACAGGCAGAAAAGTTATGTTGATAATAAAAGAATGCACAGAGAATTCAAAGTGGGTGATCATGTTTTCCTGAAAGTGAAAACTAACAGGAGTTCCCTGAAGCTGGGAAGTTGCGCCATGTTGGTAGCAAGATTTTGTGGGCCATTTGAAATCCTGGAAAGGATTGGGCCATTTGCATACATGCTTGCATTACCTACATCTATGACTGTACATAATGTGTTTCATGTTTCACTACTTAAGAAATATATACCTGATGCTAATCAAGTTATCGATTGGAATGTGATTCAGGTGGAACTAGAAGGTGTCTTGCAAGTGCATCCTGTGCGGATAGTGGACAGGAAAAACAAACAGCTCTAGAATCAATCCATAGATCTTGTAAAGGTCCAGTGGACCTGGTACAGTCCTGAAGACATGACATGGGAGCATGAAGATGTTATGAGGGCAGAGTACCCGCATCTTTTTGAAAATTTTGAAAAGCTTGCAGAGACAGTGTAAGGTTGCACTGAGGATAGTGCAGAAATAAGGGGAGGGGGATTGTAATGTCCCCAAGGCCGAGCCCCATTGTAAATCTAGTTTATGAAATGAATTGTAAATATGTTTTATAGGCTGGTGGGCCAAGTTTGTATAAGCCGGTGGGCTTATGTGATTGTCAGGCCAAAGAGCCTAAGGGTTGAAGGCCAAGAGCCTGATTTTGTACCTGTATGTATGTAGCACATTAATAAAAATATAAACACCGCCACGTGTAGGTCGACACGATGAATGAGTGATGGGGGACTAAGCTTCCATAGAGTGGGCAAGGGATTAGGGTCTGGAAGGTGGGAAAAGGGGCTAAGTGTGGAGCCTAAGGGCTTAAGTCTTTGGGAATAATATTTTAATATTATTCCAAAAGACATGTGAACTATATGTTTTATCCTAAGTTCCTTTTTGGAATGACAGGTGACTTCCAAATGGGAGGAACACATGTTGATGGAACACATGCAGTTTCAAGGGTGACAAGTGTCAACCCAAGCCCATGCAAATAAAAGGGCTGAGATTAGCCGTGATGGGGGTTCCTCCTCCATTCTACCTGACCGTCTGATCATGAACCGACTCGACCTCTGCAAGAGACCTTGTGCCATTATGAAATCGTGGGCGAATTATGTGTGTTGATTTTGGGGATAGCCTGTGTTGATTTCTAGAAAGCCGAGACATCCTCTGTCTGAAAAAATCGAGCCTGTGTGTGGAATCTCTGTCCCCAAGCCATAACCATGAGACCATCCTATCATTCCTGAGCCTGTTGGAAATCCCATGTCTATTTTCCTCATTGGTTTTTGTGGCCATGCAGTGCTGGACTGCATGTGGCTTGTTAGCTAGTTTGTACAACACTCTCTCCAAGTGAGAGAGGTGATTGAATTTGGAAGAACAGGTTGCTTGGCCTGTGAGTGACTCTCTCCAGGTGAGAGAGTGCGTAGAGGAAGGAGAGAACTCCTGGAAGGAACCCTGTTGCTGCCACAAAGCTCAGAGACTTCCAGTCCGGTCTGTTGCTGAAACCCAAGGCAAGGGAGGTTAGCATCTGAAGGACTGTTTAGGTGACAGAGAAGGTGTATACTCTTAGGGTGGAACAAGCATGTGGGGAAGGAGATTCTATGGGCAGTGAGTATGAGTGGTTCCTGGGAGATAATTCCTTCCTTGTGACTGTGTGTTTTCCCTGTAACCTCAACCTAGCCTAGGATTCCTTTCCTTGGGGTGGAGCTTAGTCCCAACTCGAGGCTGACCTACTGTTGAGATTAATGAGCAGTGTGGTCTAAGGCTGGGAGGTTCGTGGAAGGCCTGCACTTGGTTGGTGGAATTACCACCATTTCAAAGATAAGTACCAGATGATGTTTTAATTATGTTTCTGCATGTCTGTGTATTTATATTTATCATGTATTCTGTTATGCATATGAATTAATGTTAAAGCCATGGATTATTTATAATAGAAGTAATCCTTATGATTACTCTGAGTTAAAATGAGCTTAACCTGTATTTCATTTTCTTAAATGCATGTTATATATATAATTAAGTATGAGATTGTTATTTCGTGAAGTAGAGCCTGCCCGCCAGTGAAAGGGAGCGTTATAGAATGGTATCAGAGCGACACAACTTAGAAAGAAAAAAAAGGGTGTTACAGTTAAAACATTTGAATGGAAAATTGCCTTGGCACTTGCCTGATCCTTTATTTAGTCTTCTCACAAATGTTTCTTCAATTTCATCAGGCCCAAAATCCTCATTCTTATCTGCTTTAAATGATGCTTTTCTAGAGGTGTGTTTATATTTACCTATCCTCATTTCATAAGCAGTCAGAGTTCATAGGAATTGGTCAATAGGCAGAATTTTAGGATCATTCAGTTCTTCTATTGCATAACTTTTGGATTAAATCTTTTAGGGAGAGATCTTAAAATATTCTGAACTAAAAGTACGCCTTCAATCTTCTCACCAAGACCCTTCATGGAATTTACAAGATCCTTAACTCTTAAAAAATATTTACTAACTGTTTCATCCTTATTCATCTTTAGTTGTTCAAATTTCAATCTATATGTCTGTTGACGGGAGAAAATGATCCATATGGATATCGGTGGCTGCCCACCTTTTCCAACTGGCTCAAAACAACTTTTTGACAATTTTGACAATTTACTATTTTTAGCAATTTTAACTTCTGGGGCCATTTTGAGGGCCTAAATGAAGGTTTTTTGGGATTGAGCTCCTCAATGATCTCCAAAGGAATGATTGATCCCCCAAAATGAATCTCCTCGACGATACCTTTCCAACGGGCTATCACACGCCTAAAATGGAGATCGTATGCAAAAGTTACGACCTCAAGAAGTTGATGTACTAACTTACCCAAACGGGGCCCATATGACTTTTGGCGCTTCATCTCCTAGGGTTAGGTTTTTGGATGTCTAGGGTTTTTGGCATTCTTGCTTATTGTAAAAATTCCTTCAGAGCCTCATTGTAACCTTCTTCTTGTGAATGCGTGTTGCCATCACATCTCTTCTCAGAGATAAGCCGCCACCATTCCAGCAAGCTTGTTTCCGCCGCATTTTACAGTTTCATCTTATTTCGTTATTGAATAGAAAACTAGTTTTACTGTATCTCTCTTATTTTATGTTAAGTACCTATTAATAATCTGTATTCATTTCATTCTGCTCATAAAATCTAGATCAGTGGTATCAGAGCGGTCTGCTCCTTGTCATCTTAATGCATTTCCCCAACAAGGTCGGAGTACAAAGAGTTGGGTCTCGAGATTGTTTCTCTTGAGGAAAGAAGCTCTCGAACACCCAAGTGACCTCCCATGGCAGGAGAAAATAAATATGACGAGACAGGAGATCCTTTCAAATTGTTGATTGAGGAAGCCCTCACGCAACAGAGGAATGAAATGATGGATAGTTTCGCCAAATCCTTCGGCGGCTACCAACATGCGACGCATCTTCTTCGAACGAAGGTGACGCCCCCTTCAAGGTACAGATAAACTTCGATGTTCCTATATTTGAAGGTCAGATAGACGCAGATGCTGTAGACAAGTGGTTGAATCTACTAGAAGGTTATTTTTCTGTCCATAACTTTTCGAATAAAGAAAAGATTACTTGTGCACTCCTCAAAGCCGTTCCCCATGTCAAAGATTGGTGGGAAACTTTCTGTGAGAAAAAGGAAATAGAGGAAACCTCATTATTTTCAGTCACGACCACCTGGGAATCCTTCAGGGATGCTATTAAGGAACAATACTACCTTGTCGGAAGTTATGATGACCTGTATACCAAATGGACCACACTACGGCAAGAAAGAGACCAAGCAGTGCCAGATTTCACAAATATCTTCCATACCTTGTGCACCAAGTTGGGTATCAAAGATTTAGAGCGACATATAGTGCTCAAGTATCGTGGTTCTCTTCATATATACATCCAGAGCGAAATGGAATTTCTGGACATCTCATCCTTAGGCGCAACCTACCAATATGCCATCAAAATCGAGCAGAAGCTCAAACAAAAGACATGACAATTTGGGCCTGGGAACCCCTCACAACAAAAGCCAAGAAAGGGAGGCCCCAACCCACCAAATAAAGGACAGAGCAAAGATGGACAGTATCAGGACAACCAGTCCAAGCCGCAAGCAAATAAGGACACCGGAAAGACAAAGAAAGATACTGGGAAGTGGTGCGACTTCCATAAGAGCCCTTGGCATAACACTGTTGACTGCCACTCAAAGTAGTCACTGGTGGCCAAAGTGAAAGTCTCTGAATCAGATGAAGATTATGACTCTGAGGTAGAACCAGAAAGGGGAAGACATATCATTGACGCAGAACCCAGTGCCACCGTTTCTACCACCAATCTCCATCCTGGTGAACCAGACTAGCCAGAAGAAGGAGAGCACCTTTTCCATTCACAGATGTGGGTAAAAGGAACCCCGCTGCACTTTATAGTTGATATCGGTATCCATAAGAACCTCATCTCAGTAGAGGTCATCAAGCGGTTGGCCCTGCCAACAACGCCGCACCCACAACCGTACAACATTGGATGGCTCTGCCAAGGAAGCGATCTCCACGTCAGCCAACAGTGCCGACTGTCGTACGACATCAAGCCCTTCAAAGACGTGGTATTGTGCGATGTTTCTCCTCTCGAAGTTTGTGATGTTCTTTTGGGCCAACCTTATTTATGGAAATGTCATGCTGTATATGAGTCTAGGCCTCGTAGTGTTATTATTACTTTGAACAGGAAATTTTACAAGATACCCGAGGCAGTCCCACCTAATATTATTTCCTTGGTGTTTGCTAAGAAATGTAGGAAGGTCATCTCTTAGATGGGAAAGTTTGTCTTCTTTGTGATTCGCTCTCAGAATAAGTGAAAGATCATAGCCACATCCAGGGTCTCTGCGGTCGACCTCTCCACACAGCATAAGCAAGTAGATAAGGTCATGGAAGAATACTCGGATATCTTCTCCTCACCTACAGGGGTACCTCTGCACTGCCAGGTCAAGCACCCCATTAATCTGACCCCCGACACACCGCTACCCAATGGGTCAGTCTATCATCGCTCTTTGTTAGAGAATGAGGAGATCAAGTGACAGATCCAAGAACTACTCCACAAGGGGCACATCCACCCCATCTCATCACCTTGTGGGAGCCCAATAATGCTGGTACAGAAGAAAGATGGAACCCGGCGACTCTGTATTGATTAACGAGCTCTGAATAAAATCACAGTCAGAAACCGATACCTGATTCCTCGAATCGATGACCTCATTGATCAACTCACGGGGGCCAAATACTTCAGTAAGATTGATCTGAAGTCTGGCTACCACCAGGTACCGATAGAACAGACAGATGTATGGAAGACCACCTTCAAGTCAAAGGAAGGCATTTTTGAATGGTTGGTCATGCCCTTTGGTTTGACAAATGCTCCAGCCACTTTCATGAGGATGATGGACGATATGCTGTGACCATTCACCAATACTTTTGTAGTGGTGTATCTGGATGAAATTATAATTTACAGCAAGACTTGGGATAAACACTTGCAGCATATTCAGCAGGTTCTGCACACCCTGTGGCAGCACAAGCTATACGCTAACTTGGAAAAATGCTCCTTTGGCATGGACAGGGTCCATTACCTGGGCTACATCATTGATTAGCATGGCATACATGTGGATCCAACCAAGATCCAAGTCATCTGTGACTGGCCAGCCCCAACAACACTCACTGAGCTTTGGAGCTTCTTGGGCCTTGCCAATTTCTACTGCAGGTTCATGTTGGGTTTCTCCCATATTGCATGGGCCCTCAGCCAAATAAACAAAGGTGGTGGTAAGGAAACATTTGTGTGGGGTCGGTCCCAACAACAAGCATTCGATGATTTGAAGCAGCGCTTGTGCTCAGCCCCAGTACTTTCACTACCAGACCTACAAAATCCTTTTGAGATCGAGACAGATGCTTCAAACTATGCTGTGGGCGCCATTCTCACTCAGCACGGCCACCCCATGGCCTATCATAGTGAGACACTGTTAGATACTGTCCGTAAGTACCCTACTTACGACAAAGAAATGTACTCCATTGTGCAAGCATGCCGCCAGTGGAGACATTACATTCTTGGGAAGGAGATAGTCATCCACATTAATCATAAGCCACTGCAGTTCATGCAGACGCAGGGAAAATTGCAGAATGACCACCATCAAAAGTGGTCCACATACTTGCAGCAATTCCACCTCAACATCAAGTATAAAACAGGAAGCACCAATCGCGTCACTTATTTCCTCAGCAGACTGCCAGTCATGACACTCACCACGATGCTAGACTATTGCGGCCATGAGACCTCTGGATGGCCCCAACTCTATGAGACAGACCCTGACTTCGCCACCACCTACCAAATGGTGGGTGCAAATGCAGTTGTCGATAATTTCCATCTTTAGGATGGGTTGTTGTGTCATCTGGGCTATATATGTGTTTCATCAAGTGAGTGAGTGAAGATGATTTGCGAAGCCCACTATAGTCAGGTGGAAAGACACTTCGGTGTTGAAAAGACAGAGGCGATGCTACAAAAACATTTCTACTAGCCAAAACTTCGACAAGAGGTCAACAAGTATATCAGGTCCTGCACTGCCTGCACTATTGCCAAACCGACCACTAAGAAACAGGGCCTGTACACCCCTCTTCCTACTCCCGATAGGCCATGGGAATCCATCTCAATGGACTACATGTCGGGCCTCCCGTCCACCAAGCGGGGAAATGACTGTGTTTTTGTGGTTGTTGATCACTTTTCTAAGATGGCGATTCTGGTTGCCTGCAAGAAGAGCATCACAACAGAGGCCACTGCCAAGCTCTTCTTTGAACGAGTCTGGGTACATTTTGGAATCCCACAAACCATTGTCTCAGATCGGGATAGTCAATTTCTCAGCACATTCTGGTCGAGCCTCTAGTCACTGCTAGACACCAAGCTCACCAAATCCACGGCCTTCCACCCCTAGACAGATGGCCAAACTGAGGTTGTAAATCGAATGATTGTGCATATCCTTCGTATGTATAATTCAAAGCACCCTTGCACATGGGATGAGAGCCTTCCCTATGTCTAGCATAGCTACAACTGAGCCCTGCATAGCTCAACCGACCACAACCCCTTTCAAGTGGGGTTGGGATTCCAACCATTGGGACCCATAGATGTTGCACTTTCCCTTTCGGTCACCTCGACCGACTCATCTCCTACTCCAAATGAAGATGACAAAGCCACCCGGTTCATTGAGTGGATCCAGCACATCCGCCAACAGGTTCAAGATATCCTACAGAAGTCCAATGACAAGTGCAAACAGGGCCATGATCAACATTGGGTACCGCATAAGTTTCAGGTGGGTGACAAAGTTTGGTTGCACTTGCAGAAAGAACACCTTATAGGGCCCCATAGGAAGCTTCACCCACTCCATTATGGGTCGTACACTATCACCAAGGCCATGGGGGATAATGCTTTTGAGCTCAACATTCCTTCTTTCCTTGGTTTGCACCCAATGTTCAACGTGGATCTCCTTCACCCTTATTTCCCAACATTATTGGACACTTTAGAAGTAGCAGAACAACTAACACCAAAAGAGCTCAACCCCGACTACCTACAATAGGAATCCAATGATCATATTGTGGATAGACAGATCAAGGGCACTTGACAACAAAGGATCCAGCTTTATCGAGTCGTCAAAGCAGGACAACTCCTGCACCAAGGCAAGTGGCTCACCTGGGGCCAAATTCAGCAGAAATTTCCTCATCTGATGGGGGACCTCAACGCAATGAACACCATTGCTTCCTAAGGAGGGAGGATTGATCTAGATGGATATCGGTGGCTGCCCACCTTTTCCAACTGGCTCAAAATAACTTTTTGACAATTTTGGCAATTTACTATTTTTAGTAATTTTAACTTTTGGGGCCATTTTGAGGGCCTAAATGAAGGTTTTTCAGGATCGATCTCCTCAATGATAGTTGAAGGCATGATTGAGCCCCCAAAACATATCTCCTTGATGATACCTTTCCAACGGGCTATCACATATCTAAAATGGAGATTGTATGCAAAAGTTATGACACCGGGAAGTTGATGTACTAACTTACCCAAATGGGGCCTACATGACTTTTGGCGCTTCATCTCCTAGGGTTAGGTTTTTTGTATGTATAGTGTTTTTGGAATTCTTTCTTATTGTAAAAAGGCCTTCAGAGCCTCATTGTAACCTTCTTCTTGTGAATGCGCGCTACCGTCACATATCTTCTTAGAGATAAGCCACCACCATTCCAGCAAGCTTGTTTCCGCTGCATTTTATAGTTTTAGCTTATTTCATTATTGAATAGAAATTTGGTTTTACTGTATCTCTATTATTTTGTGTTAAGAACCTGTTAATAATCTGTATTCATTTCGTTCTGCTCATAAAATCTGGATCAAAAAATGACCATCCATCAACTGGAAGAACGAGTCCAGTCCGGGGTTGTCTAAATAACCCAAGATGTTTGGTATGACTCATTCCAACGGGTTTAATGGCTCCGTTGGCCAATCTAAAAGTCCTAAAATAAACAAATAAAATGAATAAAAGAACTAACTGTTAACTAACCACTTATATATATGTGTACATATGTATAATGTAACTATTGTAGATATATTTAAACAATAGATTTACTCATCTTATTTATGTACATGATATACACATTGCAAGTTTTAATCTAAACTCACGAAACTCAATGTGAAAAATGACTGCTTTGAAGAAGCAGATAAAGAAAGCACATAAAATATTTTTTCGGTTTTTGTTTATAAATTTAAGCTAATGAGAAAAAATACTGTGAAACAAAAACATGTGGATAGTCAAAATCCAAACCATATTTTTGAGTTTCAATGATGAATAAACAACAGAAAAACATAAATGAGCTAACCTGTTAATGAGTTAACGATATGTATCCAAACATCTGCATGATTAGAGAACATCCAACCACCTTGTCCAAGAGGTAAACCTGCAATGAACCTTAAAACTGTTCTGAATAAATGCAGAAAAATGTGTTGGCAGTTGAGTTTTAATAATAGAATGAATGATACAAATAGTTGTTTTGATCTTATGATTGCAAGCAATTACATTGAGATAAATCTGATTGTAACAACGTTGCATTTAATCATTCAACTAAAAATTAAAGAGAAAACCTGTCATTTGATATGAATAAATGATCACTCTGTTTAATATCTAAAGCATCAAATATGGATGAAACATATAAAAGAATTATCCCAAAAACATAACAGATTTTGAAGTCTAAAGTTATCAAAAACCTATAAGTACATCAGGATAAACAAACCATAAATGAGAACACCAATTACAAGAAGCTAAGGCTAAAATGCGAATTGTTGTTCCATTCAAGTTTGTGAATTAATCATCCATATTCAACCCCAGGCTAATATGCCTCTATTACAAAAATCTGTAGTATTTAAAGAGTTCTTGTAAACTAAACATCCTATCTTGTAGGATAGGATCAAATCTCAAGATGATTTACTAGTTACAAAAATAGAGGGTCATAAAACCACTCAATATCAAATTGTATCTCCCAAAATTACAATTTTTTTTGTTTTGATTTACAAAATAAACCAGGAGGAAATGACTAATTAACTAAGTCCAAAAATGCTCCAGCTAATGAGATCACCACAAGATACATCATATCCTGAAAAAAAAAATGAAATGAATAAATTAGATATTTATTTAACTAATATTTTTCAAAATTTTACATAAGAATTGACTGGCTACAAAATCTGTTGTAAATAGTCTTATTTTAAACAACAGAAATCTAACTCAATCCATATTAATTTAGAAAAATAACAATAAAAGAACAACTAATATAAAAACAAATCTTACCTTTCAACTGAATACTAAATTCGACTCATACAATCTCAGAATTGATCACTGCTTTGACACTCTCAACATTTTTTATTACGACATTTCCATTTCTTTTCAAGCGTTTCCCTTGCCTTTGTGCACTTATTTTGAGTTCGCAGTTTTCACTTGTTAATGAGTCAACCTGAGCCATGAGGGTCTTGATCTTTGCTTGAAGGATCGGGACATCTGTGTAATATTTGCCTATCCAATACAAAAACACTTCACATTGTAGATCTGGGACGGTTGGTTGAGGAGACACATGACTATGCGTCAAAATGCTACCACTGTCCACTGTGGGTTTTTGATTGATTTTGATCCCTGGAAAATCTTTATTATGTTTTAGGCAAGGTGGTAGGTTATCTACGAAATCAAAGGTCTGACTGAGATCTAATTTAGGGTAATTGGGGTCTTCCTTTGCCAATAACTTTTCAATCTTGGAATCAGAGCTTTCATGGACCTCAATCGCTTTGATCAAGCTCACATAAGCTTTCAATCTATTCCGTAGAATCCTCAAGATTAATCTCCCTGCCCTCTTGTCATTAAACCCAATGTCTGGATTCTTCTTTAACAATTTGTGTGAGTGTTTGTTTACGGTCTTTGCAACGGCATTAAGGTAAACATATTGCTCATGCTCAGGAGATTTAGGGTCAGCATCCTATTGCTCAAACATAGACTTATTGGGTGTGCCCCTTTCACAGGGTTATTCACTTAAGAAATCTGGTCTGTCAAATGGAAGGAACAGGAAACCTTTCGAACATAGGCTTATCAACCACATACATCTCTACAGGGTTTAATGTAACAAAGTTGTTGCGAATTAGGAAAGTATCCCAATCGTCACCCTGTAGTTTCAAATGATGGACTAACAACAACCTAATTAACCCATGGTGGAATAAACTGGAATTCAAACTCTGCCTTGTATATCTCTTAGCCATTTTATATAAACCCCTCAATAAATAAAATGGCATATTCAATTGAAAACCAATTAAGTGCATTAACAGTCTTATATGGTAAAGGAAAACAAGCCCGTAGCATCATTCACAAGTAACAAATTGCCTCAACACAACCAATAACCCATGCCATCTATCTTTCAAGAAAGAAATTGGCATACCTTTGTCACAACACTAGATTTTCTGAGAGGTAACGAATAGACTCCATGGCACCTCCTCCAACTTGGAATTCTTAAACCATTTTTTCTCGGTAAGGGGAAAACCTGTTGTCTGGCTCAAAAATTCCTTGGTGATTTCTAATTGAACATCACCCACTTTGGCTCAGCATCCATCGAAAGAGAGGGAAAACTCCTGGGCTTCTTGCAAATTGTAACCCTGGAATTTCTTGAGAAACTCAACCCAACCCTGACTCTTAAGGTCTTCGCTTGCATCATCATATAGAATCAAGGTTTGTGGGCCATTTGGTTCGACACGGACGGCTGGGGCCATAAGGGTTCGGACAAGCAGTCACAAAGGCAGATAGAATTCACTGTGAGTATGAAGGGTTTAAAAAGACATAGGAAACTAGAGCAAAATCCAAGGGAATAAAACTCATCAATACCCTATCGCGGTGAAAAATGAGATCATAAGGGGTTTCATACAAAAATCGGGCATTTTGTGTAATGAATGCCAAGAGTACAGAATGAAACCCAAGACTTTAACTTAGAATGATGGATCTGTCGATTCAAACTGCCACCTCAAACAGAGTACAGGATACGACTGAGTGTGTTTGAATCTGATCATTGTGTAAAGGGTGGAGTTGATTTTCTAAGGTTAGGAGAAGAGGCGTTTTACAAACCAAAGCATAATGAAAAATTTAAATAAAAAATGATTTACCAAGAATTATAAATGAAACAACCCATAGTCTATTGGCAATCGATTCTTGGTGTAACATTCAAATACTCAATATATATCTCATAATCCATGAGCAACTTAAAACAATTGTTTTATTGATATAAGATAAGCTTAAAAGAAAAACAACCTTCTTTAAAAGATTTGTAAAGACATTTACTGTTCATAAGCCTTAGATACAATTGCAATACAATTATAAGTTTTAATGCTTCGTTCATGCTTTCAGTCATGAACGAAGCATGAAAACGAAAATAAAATTAATAGGAATAATCAAAACATCACATTTACAACCCGCAAGTCACCTTCAAATAGCGATATTTACAGAAGGAGGTGCTGGCAGCTACAAGAATTGTCATTTGTCTCTTTACAAGGAAACAATTATGTAGGGCTGCCAAAAATGGTGACTTACTGGGAGAAACAATTATCTCTACATCACCGACAAGTTCATGTTAGGACTGATTAGAATGATTACAGATCAAAAAACAACTGAAGGACATCAAGCATCCCAACAATCGTTACACAGTCCAACCTCAGATATCTTCCTGTTTAAATGGAATTCGGTGACAAATTTAAAAAATGAGAGAAACGATGTTCAATTTAATGGCTCTGATACTGTTGACAGGGCCATTGCTGCGAGCATGAGTCTATATCCTCGACAGGTATGTCAATTACCCCACTCCGACGCCTCTACCATGTCCAAGAAATTTCAATTTAAAATGAAGGATACTTAAGGCCAATATCAAAATTTATACCTGATAATTTTCTTGAACCCGACATTGCTTCACTACCAGCAGGCCTGTTCATTACCCCAGAGAAGTTGTCTCGGCACCATGCATGCATTTACCCGCTGCCAGCAGACCTGTTCAGTATCCCGATGGGTTTAAAAACACTTCCAACAACTCTTGAGAAATTGTTTACAATCTGATATAATTTTTAAGATATTCAGAAGAGTGGGGTGATGCTGAAAATTTTAGTCTTTAGAACACTTGTTATTTTTTAGCCTTTAATTTTCTGCTTAATCACCTTCATTATGATCTAAAGTTAGTTTCTTGATGAAACTAATTTTTTGAGGACAGGAAGTCATACTTGAGTTTCTTTCTTTAAAAGCAGGGACAATGTAAAAAGCTTTAAAGATGGTCGTGTCTTCTCATAATTATAAAGTGAGACCAGGGAATCCGTTTCAAGCATAATTTTTCTTTAGTTAGTCTGTGTTTCAGTGATTTACAACATTTATGATCTTGAAAATACCTTAACAGTTGCTTCATAATGATGCATTCTGGTTTCCCTCCACGAACTAAAAGGTGACACAGAGATAAGTTTGACCAGGAAGTAGCGAAAACAAGCAAAAATGAAAAGAACCAAAATCAGAAAACAAAGTTAAAACAAAACAAAAAAAATATGTACAAAGGTGGATCTGAAAACATCACGCGAAATATCTCTTGAGAAACTGAAAGAAAATAGAAAAATACTCATTGATGTGAATGCAGTCCTACTCGTGGTACCTTGGGTCAGGGTTGAATTTACAGTTTAGATTTATTTATCTCTTTACTTTCCATTTAAAATTTTCATAATAATACTGCGGCTTTGAAAAGAAATATTCAACGAAAGCATAGAGAAAAGGATCAAGTAGACTTCCCTGACAACAGTCATATTATGGTTCTCTTGGTGCACCCAATTGTGTTCATGACTGCATTAATACAAAGAGAAACAATGAGAAATAAAACCAAAATAAAACCTACTCCTAAACCTACTCTAACTACTAAACAAATTAGAATACTACGTGAAGTCATGCTTCCAATGTAGCCATCAGAGTAACTCCAATCCTACAGTAGAAACAAAATCACATATTACTAACAAGAATGGTAGTATATCGAAAAATGACAAAAATATATCATACTCACCTTTATCATCATCATTTAAAAACAAGGAAAGCATGATCTTACCATTCCCTTGAACATTCTTGTTGTATGAATCCTCCATCCATTCGGCAATTTTGTCATTATATGGGTTACAAAAATATGAAAAAATGAGATTATGAAGGTTGTGAGAGTTATGGGGACCTGACATAACCATCGGCCTAAACCGAAGTTCCCTATCCTCCCGACAATTTTCCTTTCATTCCATATTTTCTCCATCCGAAGGATATAAAATGAGTGTGTTAAAGTTACCTCCTTGATCTCTAAATAAAGTGAAGGTAATCTTACCATTCCCTGGAAAATTTTCGAGATATGAATACTCCAACCAATCTTCAATCCTATCATAATACATGCAATTACTAACATGGGATTGTTTTGAAGAATTCACATGCGAAAAATCTTCCTAATGAGAATAAAGTATTAGACTATCAAGGAAAGAATCTTGTAAAAAGTTGGGATCACGATGGCGAGAACTTATCATGATTTTCGATCGAGAAAGAGGTGTCTCATTCTCTTGAAACTTCTCATTGAGCTTAGA
>ML796255.1:28029-39489 GCA_009831015.1 Picea engelmannii | reverse complement strand
TTTTCCCTAGATTACAACAATGGTTACCTTGTTGGTAGTTATGAACATGGGCATGTAGAAGAGTACATAGATGATAACTTTACAAGACATACATGAATGGTGGGAGAAAAAAATTGAAAATTACATTAATAATTAAACAAGAAGAAACAACCTATCACTAGCAAAATCAAGATCGTGATTTTTCTTAGAGACTCACAAAATATTTATAGAAGCTATTCCAAAATCCCTATTCGAGTACATCAACAAATCTGGTAATGTGTAAATTGACTCCCGACGAAAAATTAACCCTCAATCTTACAAATGGGGGTCGAATGAATCTACACTAGTGGGTTGAAAGAATTGTCGAAGATTACATAACATAACAAGATACTAAGGATCAAATATCCCTCGACACAATAAAAGACAAATTCTACATGGATCTACATGACGTATTTTTGCTCGACAAAGGCATAGGAAACATTGTTGAATTTCAACCTCGACTTGGTACACTAACAAAAAATAGTCACTGGGAAGAGAGAGATGAAATGTGGGCCAAATTACTAGAAGCAAGGTGCAAATATACAAAACAAGTCTGGGACTACTTTCTGAGAAAATAAACATGGCCATGTTCACTGAATTCGAGTAAGTTGGGGCAGTGATCGGGTGTCGGCTGATCCGTTAGATGCCATAAGAAAAGAGCATACCTACGCTCGTTCGACTGAAGCATAGATGTATTTAAGAGGAAATCAAATTTACAAACAAACATTCGACATCCAAAAATAAGAGCGGGACAAGAGACAAAAGAAAAGAGAGGATATTTGTAACCTGTGGAACAACTGGAATTCAAATAGAAAAAAGGTTGGAGAAGATCATCCTGATAGAGTGCATGAGTAGTCTGATTCTGAAATAAATCAACCAGAGCTGGCAATAACATCAACCAAAATGATCCCTGACAGAAGTAATGAAGCATAGTTGATAGAGGCTAGCATGAGTGTTGGCACATGGGCATACCTAGGGTTCAACGCTTCAACAACGCACCAACAAAACCCTAACTACCAGCCCTTTCGGCAACACCTGCGAAGGAGGAAAAGTCTCACCCAAGGTAGAAGCAGAGGGGGTTACAGGATGCAGGCAACTGTAACCAAGATGGGACATAGATCCGTGATAATAACACTTTGTAGAGTATTCTAGTAACACTTAGAAGATTATATGAATTAGTTCATTAGCTTTAATAACATCGCAAAACCTTCCCTAATAATAGATTGGCGCAATAACAATAAAGATTAAGTACTTCAACCACTTAGCACATAGCAATGAATTAGATATAGCATTCATTCCTCCTTAACACAAGTAAATCACTAAGCAAAAACATATATATCTATCATACATAGTAACAAAGGAACTAAGAAGATAAATGACAAGCACACCATAGCACAAATCACACCAAAGACACAAGATATACATGGTTCACCCTAGTGTGGGGCTACTTCCACCAACTGCTTCGTCTTCTTTATTATTCTTCTGAATCTTAAATTCATCCGGTCCTGTGCACTAAGCCACAGAGCCAAGCTTCGCATAGGAAATGAGATCTGTGCACTGAGCACCAGATCCTCCTTCCAAAATGGGTCTAGGCACAGATCCAACTTCTCTATCAAGCACAAAGCCTAACACATACACATTTTGTTGCACAAAGAAACCCAAACTACTTGCACTTAGCTACTTTCTACTACTTCACTACTTGTCTCTATCTACTTCTAACATACATTCTTATTTATTTATACTTTTACAATCCATTACAATGAAGCCTAATCATGGGTAAAACCCATGGGCTGAAATCCCATTATCCCATTACAAAAACCCTAAAGGAACCCCTTGCTGGGTCCACATAGCCCGCAAAATAAGTGAGATCCACGATCTCAGCTCTACATGGGTGCTCCATCTTCGACCAGCCTGTCGAAGTACAAAAGGTGGTCAAACCTAACCAAGGTTTCCTCAAAACTTGGTCGAGGGCCAACATACCCCCAACACTCACCTGTGACTCGTCCCGAGTCACTCAAGTCTAGGCAATGCTGCTTCGAAGGCCTCTATCTTAACTTGAGCTACCTCGACTTGCTGCTTCTGTTGAGCCTCCTTCTCAATGAGCTCCTGGATCCTCTGCGTGGTAACAGGCCCTTCCAGGCGATGTTCTACTGTTGCAACCACTTGGTCTAGTTGTGAGCCCTGTCCCTCAATTTCTTCGAACACCTTGCAGGCTTCGTCCTGCACAGGTTGCAGATTTTGCGTAACTTCCATTACCCTGCCCTGGAGGGCAGTGATCTATTGCTAAACTGTACGCTGTTCCTGAGATCTCTTCATTCTCTCAACTGTGGTGAGGAGCTTCATCTGCGCCTGCACGGTGAATGCCTGTTGTTGTTCCTCCTGTAACTGCGCTTCCAGTTTCCTCAGCTCTGGATATTCTGCGAGGTATTCGTATGTCTGCGTGCTTCTATCGCTCAACTATTTTCATTCTGAGGTGAGGGATATGATCCTTCCTACTTGTTCTTGGCAGCTTCCTCCCTCTAGTCGCGCACTTCTTGTGGAATGATCGACACTGCTTGGACCTCCAACTTTGTTATCCTTGCTTGAAGCTGCTGGATGGTCTCAGCGAGCTTCGCCACTTGAGCCTCGACCGACTCATGTTCCTTCTGTGCCAATATTGGCACATAGCGATATTCTTTATTCACCGCTTCTTTGAATATGGCTCCTTCTGTGAGCAACTTCTCCTTTTCTCTTTGTAGCTTCGCTTTGTCCTCCTGGATCATCGCCTGAAATTATTCTTTTTCACTTTCATAGGCAGTTACATAGTACCACGCTACGTGTAATTGTTCTAAGGCTTCATCCTTCTCTTATTTCAAGGATTCGGTGGCCTTCTCCTTCTCTTCCTGAATTTTATGAAGTTGAGCCTCTGCTGCATATGTTAGTCTTCTCAATTAGGCTGGTTCATCCACCAATTCTATATTCTGTGACGAGGAAGGCGCAGTAGGCACTGCGCGGACGAAACAAATAGCTTGTTGTACTTCGTTTAATTCCTTTTCTATCCTTCCATATAGTTTGTCCTGCTTCGCTCCATATCTCTAGAAGATGTCCTCGGAAGCATCCTCCATGGCTCTAAAGACCAAGCTGATGTCATCTTCCGTGAGTGTTTCTTCTAACTGGGGCTTACTGGCACGTGTCTTCTTTCATGCTGAAGGTTTCTTTGGAGAAACCTTCCTCTTTTGTGGTGTTATTGTTTCAGCAAGGGGATCTTTTGATGGTGTAGCTTTGCCTTCTCCTTTCTTTTCTCCTTCATCCCCTCCTCCTTGTCCATATGCTTGGTCTTCTCCTCCTCCTCCTCCGGGTGAGCCAGATCCATTTTCTTCAGAGGCGTTGTCCTCCTCATCGGTTTCTATGTTCTGGACGTCTTCCTGCTTCTTCTTCTTCTTCGTCCTGCTGGACTGTCTGACATGCTCGACCCGGGTGACCAAGGGGATTCCTATGGTGTCAATGTCAGAGAGTTCTGCATCAGCATTAGGTACAAGGAACTCCTCTGACCACTCCTTTGTGATCTGCTCCATATCGTCCTCTGTTAGCTTGTAATATGACTGTAGTTCTTCCTTGCTCTCATCTCTACGTGCAATAATATATATGAAATGCGGATCTGCATAGAAATTTTCTATTTCTCTATACTGGTGCAGTGTGCGTAGTGTGATGCACATAAATGCTTCAATGAAAACCTTCAATTGCTGATAATATGCATGAAACATAGTGTTCGACTGCCATTTCTTCGACATGTCATTGGTGTACCACAAGGTAGAAAATCTAGCGGCCAATGACTCTGATGGTTCGATCTCCGGGAAGGTGGATCCTTCAGGAATTTTCCAAGTGACAAATGTGATCAACACGATCAGCCAGCTGAAGTGGAACTCGTATCCCAAATCCTGAGCTTCACAACAATCTTTTTTTAGTTCATTGACGAGGTAACTCACCCAATTCATTTGCATGCCCTCCACACATTTTCCTACGAGGTCCACTACGAACCCGATGACCTATGTGGGGAGGTTCTTTCTTACGAGCTTACCAGCTATGAGTTGGCAAGCGAGGCGCACTGCGCCATTTTGTATAGAGGCTACCTTGTAGCATTGCTTTCCTTTTTCAACTTCGTCGTATGCTTCCTAGATGCGCTGTGCCAGGGAGCGGTTCCAGGCATTCCCTGGGTAAAAATGATGAGGGTCAGGTCCCTTCATGCTTAATCCTATAATATGGTGGATCAACGTCGGATCCACAGTGATCCTTTGGTAGAGCCACAGGTATCCACCATGATAGCACGACAAGAGAAGTTTAACGCAAGAGTTAACCTCCTGGTGGTGGACAAAATGGGGAATCTTCATCATGTTCAGCACAATGGACTGCGCCAGTGCCTTAATCCATGGATGGGAGACGATGTGAGGCTTCTTCCCAGTTGAATTTGTCAAGTAGCAGCGGGGCGCTAACATAGAATAGTTCTTTCTGTCGTCCATATTGAAATCACTGTTTTTTAGTAACGGGATCTGTCCCAACTGACTTTCAACTACACGTATTCCTTTCAGGATGTACGTGGTGATCAGGGTGTACTCATATTCTTGGGGAATGTTGTTGTGGTTAACAGCGCTAGACAAAGGTGGAATGTACTTTGGTAAGATCAACGAGATCTGCTTTGCATTAGCTAGATCGCTGCGATGCTTACTTCGCTGCTTAGTTGCGGGGTTACCACGGCTAGAACATCGTCCAGTTGAAGGGGAAGCCTGCAGTCCCATTGTTCTTGATTTTTCTTTTCCGTAGCTTCCTTCTCTTCTTTCCTTCTGATTTGATCTTTCTCAATCCAAGTCTTACCTAACAAAAGTGGGAAAGGGGCATTGTTCTCAACAAACTTAATAACTTCAAATTCTTCTTCAGTCGATGTTCCATGGACAATAATAGGTACATTAGTAACTCTTCCACATAGGTTTATCATTTTTCTTTTAAACAAGCCTATCCTTCCCAATGATGGTACCATAGTAGGATTTCCAAAAATTTCCCAATTTTCTTCTGTCATAATATTTACTTGCGTTTCTTCATCCAAGACACAATCTATGTCAAAGTCTTCTATTCTTGCACTTATGCATTGTTTTACTTTCATGATCTCTGGTAAACTGACATCTTTGTGATCATTCATTGTTTCTTTCAACTATAATAACATAGTCTGAGCTTTCTTTGATTCTTTCTATTTTTGATTCTCTAACATGCTCTCAGTCTCTTGACTTCCTTCATAGTTTTCTTGTCTCATGTTCATTCGTTCAACTTTAGCAATCATCTTTGGACAATCCTCAACCTCATGACCAATAATTTTACAACAAAGAAAAATAGGACTTGTACCAGGGCATTCCTTAGCAAGATGTCCCGGTCTTCTGCAGTTATAACATAATGTCAATTCTCTCTTTCTTTTAAACGTTCCCCAACCTCTCATGTACTGCGCACTAGGATCACAATACTGGACCTGCAATCTGCAAAAATTCTTTCTAGGTTCCTGCATCCACTTATTAGTCCAAAAATTCTTTCTATGCATAGGAATAACATATCTTTCTTCATTTCTATTAGCTTTACTTAGATCAACTCTTTCTTCAAACTGCGTCCTAGCCTTCAGACTAGGACACAATCTATTAAACATACCTAGATTCATGCTTTTGAAACAAAAATTTTCACTTATCTTACTCTTATCAAAGAACAAAGATTTACCTCTTTTAAGATCTTACCTCTTTTCTTCAAATCAAATTTCTTTCTTAGCACAAAGCTTCACAAGTAAAGTAGAGTACTGCGCACTTCAGCAACAGATCTATGCACATAGCTTCTCTTTTCTTTACTTCAATTCCCAGAAATCACATTTTCAAGTCCCGACAATGGAACCATTTTTGCCATAGGGTGAAACCCAGGGTTCAACGCTTCAACAACGCACCAACAAAACACTAACTACCATCCTTTTCGGCAACACCTGCGAAGTAGGCGAAGTCTCACCCAATGTAGAAGCAGGGGGGTTACAGGATGCAAGCATCTGTAACCAAGTTGGGACACATATATGTGATAATAACACTTCGCAGAGTACTCTAGTAACACTTAGAAGATGATATGCATTAGTTCATTAGCTTTAATAACATAACAAAACCTGACCTAATAATAGATTGACGCAGTAACAATAAATATTAAGTACTTCAACCACTTAGCACATAACAATGAGTTAGATCTAGCATTCATTCCTCCTTAACACAAGAAAAGCACTAAGCAACAACATATCTATCTATCATACATAGTAACAAAGGCACTAAGCAAATAAATGACAAGCACAACATAGCACAAAGCACACCAAAGACACAAGATATACATGGTTCACCCCAGTTTGGGGCTAAGTCCACCAACTTCTTCGTATTCTTTATTATTCTTCTGACTCTTACATTCATCCGCTCCTGTGCACTAAGACACAGAGCCAAGCTTCACATAGGACATGAGATCTATGCACTGACCACTAGATCCTCCTTCCAAAACTGGGTCTAGGCACAGAGCCAACTTCTCTATCAAGCACATAGCCTAACACATACACATTCTGTTGCACAAAGAAACCCAAACTACTTGCACTTAGCTACTTTTTACTACTTCGCTACTTGTATCTATCTACTTCTACCATACATTCTTTCTTATTTATAATTTTACAATCCCTTACAATGAGGCCTGATCATGGGTAAAGCCCATGGGCCGACATCCCATCATCCCATTACAAAAACCCTAAAGGAACCCCTTGTTGGGTTGACATAGCCCGCAAAATAAGTGAGATCTGCGATCTCAGCTCCGCATGGGCGCTCCATCTTCGACCAGCCTATCACAGTCCAAAAGGTGATCAAACCTGACCAAGGTTTCCTCAAAACTTGGTCGAGGACCAACAATAAGCACCCATCAACTAAAAATACAAGTCGAAATCATGGATTACAAAGATTCAGGACCGAGGATACACACTCCTCTTGTTCAAGCAACCAACCCTCTAATTAGATAATTCCTTCAACATAGTCTTCAAATTGATGAACAATCTGCAAGATTATTGTATAGAAATAACGAGCATATGAATTTACGTGACACACTCATTGTCGATCTAGAAAGAAATGAAGTTGATAAAATTCTCATTCATATCAAAGATCTCACAGGCTCGCCCCCCTGCCAAATCTCATATCAAGAGAACAAAATCTAATAGATTATAGTTGTGAACCAACACGCCCAATATAATGACACATCATCGAATATAAAGACCAAAGTTGTTTGATCGAAGAAGTAACTCTTAGATAAATAAAGAATCATTTACTCCTCAAATACCACYCGATAACARACCGATCGACAGACAAGTCRACAGAACAAYAACCAAMTAAGAATCCAACATCCCAGTCAAAAAGTGTGATAAGATGAGGATCASAAAAATCTAGTGTTCTTAAAAAAGAAGCTGCGGTGCTCRATAATATTCCCCTTTATGAAGGAGATGAGGATCCAAGAAGACATTGGTTTGTATGCGAAAWWTTYTGGGATGCAATAGACATCATAGGTGAAGATAAKGAAATGACACAATTTGGTGCTATTCTTCGACACCGTGCTCTAACATGGTTCATGAATTTCACAAAAATTCGGAACTGGTCAAAATTAGAAATAAAGAGAAACATTTTATCATTTTCAAGGTCCAAKATGTTACACACTTGGCCACACAAAAACTGAAAGAAATAAAGCAACGACCAAGTAAGTTGGTCCGCGAATATGAAAAAATATTCAAAGATATAATTAGCCAAATCCCATCGACAATCGATCAAATTCTACTAGTACAATGGTACGTAGAGGGATTAATACAATGGATCATAACTCCATTACGACTCTATGAGATAACCTCATGTGAAGATGCATTACAAAAAGTGAAACTTGTTGAGTCAAATGATGACGATGGCCCATCGACTTCCTCATCGACATAAAAGATAGAAGAACAAATATAACATCTACATCAGACCATAAAAAATATAACCTTAAGAAGAAGCGAGTTGTGGTGTACCACACGCTGCGAAGACAGTCACACCAAAGATACTTGTAGCCTCAACGATCAAGTACCAGGAGAAACAGATGCACGACGCATGCAAGTTGAGACATATTGTAACATATGTGAAACTATAACCAACCATACTATGCATTATTATGCACACAACTTGAAAAATACCAAGTGGTGTCATATTTGCAAAGTGCATAGCCATAAAACATCCGAATGCTGACTAAATGCATGAAATAGAACAAACGTGCACATTGTTGATGCTCAAAAGCGCAACATAGGGTACCTGCTTGCAAATGATTGCAAACACCTTATTATTTAATTATATCTAATAATATACTAATAGGTGGGACCCATTGTGTGACTAATGGGACTATGACGAAGAAGTGACGCTTATATTTCGTTTGCCTATGTTTTGGTTGCAACACAAACTCTACATCTTATTTGCCTCAAAATCATGGTTAAAATTCTTATGATAGGATGTTGTGGGAAAGGTGGTTAAAACAAGGAATAATGTTGTCTCGATTATCTCTCACAAAGTATGATTACACTGCTTGTAATGGTTGAAAAAATTACACTTCAGTGTTAATTTTTGATATTGTATAAATTTTATAGTGTAGTTGGGTGATCACTTCGACCCTTGCTACAATGGTTGGCGCATTGGTTTAATTGAAATATTGGTTGTATCCCTAGAAAGTTGTTATATGTGAAATGGGGATAGCTACAATGGTTGGCGCATTGTTAAATTGGAACATATAGAAACTTTGGTATAGTTCGTTGCATTAATCGATTTGAATGCTAAAGGGTGATGAGATCTATAGTGGGCTTGGCTCGTACTAGACATGAATGAAAGTGTGAAGGGAGAAGTGAAGTGCAGTAAATGCACATCACTCAAACTCACCTTGATTCCGCCACCCTAGTCATTCTTTCATTTTTCTCTGTTGGTTGTTGTTGTTCCGCTTTGCTCGGTCATGGAGGAGGTATACAACCTAGTCTTTTCTCCTTAAGAAATATTTTACACAGGTATGGGGTTTTCTTTCTTTTCCATCCATGAACATTTGCCCTGCTCTTTAAGTCAATAGTTGGCTATTAATTGCTCATGGTATGTGTATTTCCAAAGCCGTTATAATGAATTTGTTAGGATATTTAGACACTTAGGAGTTAGTTAAGATCTACTTGGTCTAATATGTCATTAGGTAAAAGTGTGTTTCTTAGTGTGTTTCTTTAGTATGCATTAGTATGCATTTGTAGTTAGGAAATCTGACAGTCATGATATGTTCCCGACATAGAGTGATCCGACGGTTCATACTCTCCTCGATCTTAACGACCATTGATCCGTGGCTTAACACCCGATTGGTCCATGATCTCTATTTAAAGAGAATGGAGGGTCATTTTCCGATGATCGATTGTGAGAAACTCTCTTGTAAAATCTCTCTGTAATCTTTTTATTTGCATTAATAAACTGCTCCAAGTGGTCGCGTTGGTTGGGGACGTGGATGTTTCCCCGTAGGGGTTTTACCACGTGAAAACATCAATGTGTTGATCTTTTATTTGGCTATGTGAGTGGTTACTGAAGGTGTTCATCCTCTGTTGGAATACCTGTGTTGTCGAACATGGTATTAGAGCCTGTTTGAAGACCCGCTCCTGTTGTAGATCGAGATCGTGAAGCCAAGTTTCCTCATCTCCATTTTCTGGAATTTTCATACATTTCTGGGCTGAGAGGACTGTTCCATTGCATCCGGAGCACTCTTTTCATTTAGGAACACTTTTTGTTTCACTCGAAAAGGTTTCATTTTGCCCAAGATACGGCCATTACAGTCAGATCTGGAGGTATAAAGCCTGAATACACATTTTTTAAATTTCTGCAAAGTTTTATTTTGATTTTATTTCGGTTTGTATTTTTTATTTCCGGGTTGCTACTCTTTTATATCTATGTATGGTCTTTTCCCCGCATCCTGTGCGATCTTGGAAAATCAGAAACATATAGGAAAAGGTGCATCTTCTGGGTAAGCTAACCGAGATCTAACCCTTGTTGTCATCGAGAAACGAAATTTTTTTCTTGTGTGAAAAGAGTGTTTTTTTAGCATGCTCTCCAACAACAACAACAACAACAATCCTCCTTCTGAACATTACAATATGTTTTTCTAGACCATTTGGTTAAAACTTGCCTTATTAAGTAAGAGGTCTTGAATTCAAGTCTCTCTTTTGTTACTTTTTTTGAAAAAGTTCTTGCACAAAAATTGTAAAGTGCATTTCACTTCAAGTATAAAAGTGAATCACTATAAGTAGCTTTATATTTTATTTTAGAGTTATTTATTTTGCATGCAAATTTTCTTGTTATAAGGTAACTTCATTGTAAAAGTGATCCCCATTTCTCTTTATAAAAGTGGGTCACTTCATAAAGTAGCTTACACTATCATGTGGTTATTTGGTTACCGTTTATGCCTTTTTTTTTAAAAGGGCATAACTGTCACATCGAAAGTCTGTTTTCAGTGTCGTTTTTTTTTTTAAACCGCATAACTTTTCAAGATCTTTCCATCCAAATCATTAGTTTTGGTTTTTAAATCCTCCTTATCTGCATATTTAATATGACTTCTACAAGTAATGTCTTTCTTACCAGCAACAACTACTTCCAATGGAAATCCCATATGGAAGATTTATTAAGAAGTAAAAGCCTGTACCGGATTACCTTGGGAAAGGAAGCAACCCCCACTGATGATGATAAGAAATCCAAATGGGATAATAGGAATGCCGAAGCACATGGACTAATCAGAATGTCCATATCTCCTGATTTAAGGTACCACCTTCAAGGAATTGATGACCCCGAAGAAGCTTGGAACACGATTGAATCTGTGTTTGGTAAACTCAATATTATTCGAGCACAACAGTTAGAAAATGAAATACTGACCTTGAGTCCAAGTGATTTTTCTTTCCTTGGAGACTATCTATCTAAGTTTAAAACACTCAAAATTTTATGTGAAGAATGTTAGATAGTAATGGAGGAACAGTGTTGCATATATCTTATTCTTTCTAAGCTAGGTAGTGCATATTCTTTATTTGTATCTAGTGTACAACTTGGAGTAATCAACACTGTAGGTACCTCAAACAAAGCCTTAGTTGCCTAGCAGAAAGATAAACCCAAGTATCCCAAGAAGCAACATCCTCACTACAACAACAAACAACCTAAGGGTCCCAAAACCGCTCAGACAACTTCAGCTCCTAATGGTGACAAAGGAGCAAAATATTAAAGTAAGAATACTAACAAACATTGCAACTTTTGTAATAAAGATGGTCATGATGAGTCCAAATGTTTCAAGAAGATGGAAACCTTAGAAGTAGCGATGAAGAAGCACAACATCAGTATTGATTCTTCTTCTTATTCTTCTTCT
>ML796254.1:138135-166858 GCA_009831015.1 Picea engelmannii | reverse complement strand
TAATCACGATCTCAATAAGAAATTATCAGAGAAGGATGAATAGAATTGTCGCCTAAAAGCTCATAATCAAATTTTATTCACCCGAATTAAAAATATAAAGAGTGATAAGAAGATGATACAAGACAAGTTAGAACAACTTATCAATGAGGAATCATTGGTAGATAAAGAGACAACGAATGAACCTATGGAACTACAAAAGTATTCAAATGGAAAAAACCTGATGGTGGATAAAGCAATTAATACAGAGCCAGTCAACCTTACATATCAAAGGGATTCAATTGGTCTAAAGAGGTCTTCACATGTTGAAGTAGAAACAAGCCAGGCTATGAAGAAGACTCAATTCCAAGTGTTAATCAAGAAGAAGCTACAAGTATACGAAGTAAAGATCAAGTTGCAAGAATGCCTTATCAACATCCTAATCACAAAATTTGATACTTCAACCAATCAACGTATCAAGAGAAAAAAAATGACTAATATGCCGAAGAATATTACTTCCACTACAAGTGGTGCTCAAAGTAGAAGCTATCACGGGAGTCGAAATACACCAAGTTTTTTCCAAGAACCCTATAAACACCCAGTTCTACAGAAGATCGAATTAGAGTGGGCAGACTCTTTTACAATTCGACAGTTTTGCTCAGCGATTAGAAGATCCTATCATCTCAGGTCTTCAACGATCACTAACTCAAGAATGAATAATCAAGAGACAATAATTACAAGCCAGAATAAAAAATAAGTCTTCCATAAGGTATGCTTTGAGGACAAAGCATTTTTAAGGGAAGACAATGTTATGAACACAATATATATAGAAATAGATATAATTAATAATAAGTAAATATAATAAATAAACACATCATAAATCAAAAGTCATGTCTTATCTAAAGGACGTGTCTATTCATGAAAGGGCACCCCCTGTAAGGATATATAAATGTGCCCTCATTCTCATTGTATTCATCTCATATTATATTCATATACATTATTTAATATATTATCCTTTATGGATTATAACCTGTTATCTTACCTACATTGGGTATTTACGTAAGTGAATCGAGTTGGTTCACCACAGAGGGAAAACACAATACCAACATTTTCCATCACTTTATGGTTCAACGAAGACATTCCAATCGGATCACTCAGCTCAACTTTTCCAAAGTAATTAACTCACTTCCCATCATGATATTGAACATGAAATAATATCTTTTCTCAGTACCCTGTTAACTAAACCTCAACCAAACTGCTCAATCGTCATTCACTCCATCACCCAACACATCCCATTGATTGTAACTAATGATTAGAATGATAGTTTGTTGTGCCCCATATCCCTTGTTGAAGTAGAGGCGACCATCGTGGGCCTCGCCCCAGGAAAATCCCACGGTCTCGATGGCTTTACCACCGATTTTTTCCATCATTGGTGGCCCATTGTAAGAATGGATGTGTGGGATCTGGTCTCTGAATCTCAAAGAATTTTCAGAATCCTCCCCACTCTGAATGCTACTTTCATTACTATCATTCCTAAATAATCTCAAGCCACTTACCCTTTGCAATTTCGTCCCACAGCCCGATGCAATGTTTTATACAAAATCATTATAAAGGTCATTTCCTCTTGACTAAAACCCCTCACGCATATATTGGTGGGTCCTGAATAATCGAGATATGTAGAGGGACACCAAATCTTGGACAACATTCTCTTGGCCAATGAGGCGATCCACTCTTTGAAAACTACCAGAACCTCGAGAATGCTTATCAAATTAGATATGTCCATGGCTTTTGATAAGTGAAGCTGGCAGTATATAAGGGAAATTCTATTAGCTTTTAGATTCCATTGCTCCTAGGTCATTTGGATTATGCAACTCATATCCTAATCCTTTTTCTCCATTCTACTCAATGGCTTCCTCGCACCCCCTTTTCGACCATCTAGGGGTATTTGGCAAGGTGACCCTTTGTCCCCCTTTATTTTCATTCTTATGGAAAAAGGTTTAGGTAGAAGCATCAAAGAGACCATTCTCTGCCAACGTCTTCAAGGGATTTCTGTGTAATTCCTCCTCGCCTTTGTCCCATAACCATATTGTGGATGACACAGTGCTAATCTGACCAAGGATTGACAATGAATCATGTTGATATGATCTTGCAAAAACTAGTCTTTCAATCCACACAACATCAAATGAAATTACACTCAAGAATTAAACAAACTCACACCAACATTAAATGAAATCATAACTCCCTAAAAATGGTTACTCATCTAACAATGGATATTCTTTGGTAGAATTGTAGGTTGGATATAGATTTTACATTCAACAATACTCTGTTGGATCCACTATGTTGGTTAGGTTGACAACCTTTAACCAAAACATAATTATTAGAACTAAAACCAATGCATGCAGACATGATATTTTTCATGGAAAATTGTTGATCAATGAAAGATTGGTATTGATTACATGAACAAATGCATCTTTGACAATTATGTATTCACAATATCACCATTTAAATTAATAATCAATCAAGCACGAAGTCCTTGTTCTCACAAGCAAGAATTAACCACACAACATAAAAACATGGTGACATTAACCAATCACTACTGCTATATTATATCACACTTACTATAGGAATCGATTTTGAAACTATACGAGTAACAAATTCGAACTTAGCTCTAATACATAAAATAAACTAACTAGGGTGCTACTTCTGAGATGAAGGGGGCCTTGCCTTCCCTCATAAGTGCGCCCACTACACACTTACAAATTCAGAGGCTCAGAAGACAATTATGAATAAACTTGTCTTATATTCCAGAATCAAAACATAGTACAAATGTTGAACAGAGTTCGATCCCTCTCCTTCTTATCATTGCTATCAATCTTCCCCACTTAACAATTTATCTGGTCATAAATTTATATAAGGAGAGATGGGGGTGGATTGGAACAATCTCCCCCAAAATCTAAACACCCAATAATGAATGGATTCCAAATCTTATCTCTTTGTGTTTTTAGCAGATATTTGGTTGAATAAACAACTCAAATCTAATTACATTAACTTGATTTGATTTCTTGTTTGGTTGGGCACTCAATTTGGTGCATCTTTGGCTGCAACTAGGAAAATATGCTTAAAATAACTAGCCATGTCTCCCAAACCATGCATTTTTTGAGGAAATTATTTGATTTCAACTAAATGAGGCTATTTTGCACAAAACCCATATCTTAGATTTCTGAGATTCACCCTCATCTCCTCGAAAGTCGCACTGGAAGTTCGTTGGTCAGTTTTTAAGCCCGTCCGGGCATCTTGTGGATTGGAAACATGAGGAATCAACATGGGCATATTTTGGATAACATGAAAGCATAACAAGATCGTTCTTAACAAAATTGGTGTGCCCAAATTTGTTCATAAGGCGCACAACTATGCTAACAAACGAGGCACCATAAAAAACCATCATTAGTAAACTAAGCAATATTCTAATTAATTTATTAAAAATAATGGAAATAACAAGAATAAACTATGTAGACATGTACAGGGGGGGTTTCAGTGTGTTTATGGAGAAAAATGGTTAAAAATGATGACAATGGGTGAATGGGATGATGTGAAAACATACAATTTGAATAGTAAAATCATGATAAATAAGAGGCCCAACATCTCCCGCACACCTGAGTCTTTGCATGTCCACATGCAAACAAAATAAATAATACCAGTGTTGAAGGTCTACTGAAATCAAGATTACTCTAGTGTACTACTAGAAACAAAAGTTGTTTCAAAATTGACATTGGTGTACCACTGGAAACTGAGGTTCCCATAATAGTCAATGTTGAACCAAAAAAACCGACACACCTATAGTGGATGTCGATTGACACCATTCTTACAAGCTCTAATAAGGTTGCACTCTCTTCTATGTTGAAGACTTATGATTCTCATCACAGGTCATTCAATATTACAAGAAGTTCAAGGACCAAAGTCGAAAATACAAACCAATATAAAAGTCCCATTGCTTTAAATCCACAAATGAAAATACGAAAAAGTTTACAAAGCAAATTGTTGTCCTCCTCCACTTTTCCAGAAAGAATATCCTCCCATACCTTCTTGAACATTCGGGATATCCATAGTTTTGCTTTTGACAGAAATTATGATTAGCTTTCCTTTATTCTTTGTTCTCTGTTGAAAACGCACAGTGGATGCCATTTTCATTGTATTTATTTGATTGCACAATTTGGGCTTTCCTATTGTTGTTATTGTTTAACATTAAACATGTCACATAGATCTGTTGTATATCTACTACAGGGAATATATGAATAACCTCATGCATACATATCATATCTAGCTGGTTTGTGACTTCTCAGGAAAATATCAACTGAACTTTTGGCTTCACACCATACTATGATGCACATGAATAATATGGAGGTGAAAACGATGCCTACTAGTTCAATTTGTTCTTCTCTAATAAAAATAATCTTGTGTCACTTATTAGTCCCCTTTTGAGATATTTGACAGGAACAGAGATAAACGACACCATCAATCCCCGTAAAAGGTTAATTGCCGCTAATTTCACACCACCATATTTCACTTTTCTCAATCGCCTGCATCTGTGTAAAGTTTCTTTTATAAATTTTTCCATTAGTTGGGCCAATCCACTAGCTATCACAACAGTATGGAAAGAAGGCCAGATCCATGCTATAATGAAAGTCCTGAAGACACTTCAGCCAAAGGAAATATTTTCCAAAAACAACATTCTTTTGTGAACTCTACAACAACCAAACTCATTTCAACAAGTCTTTCAACCTATTCAAGAACTCAACAAATAACTAATGATATTCATGTGCCTCATGCTGCTCAGTCAAAACAAGTTGCCCACTGTGAAATTTTTCCAAGATAAATTAAATAGAACATAATTGAAATGAGAGTTGTAGGTGAGGATTGTACATAGTTTACGATTGATGATGTAAAAGAGAGCAATTGCACTTCTCATACCTAATCACAAACAATTGCAAGAATGTATGAACAAAAGTTGCTACAACCCCTTTCTCTTTGTGGCCCCGTACCCATGTATTTTTGGCTTCCATTAATAGTTTGAAAATGTTTATTTGAATGAACAGTTGTTTATGATACATAGTCCAAGTATTGCCCCATGTGATTTATGATCCAGTGCTACAAACATGTACCATGAAGTCAAGCCATTCCGTGTGTGAAATAATTCGTTTTTCTCAAGATCATCACTTTGATAGTTCATTAAGGAGAGTGCTTTCATATTTTGAATCAAACCCATCACAAATAAAATGTATGTCATTCCAAGGTGAGCAAGATATGGGAGAGGAAATATGGATCTACCCATATTGTATGGAAGCAACGAGACAAAGTTAAACAAGGGAGTGGTGATATCTTAGAAGAACAACTTTCTCCTTTGCACAACATTATGATCGAGGCAAACAATAAGAAGATCACATGGAAGGAAAGAATTTGCAAATAAATAATGAATCATAACATGGAGCTCAACCAGAGCAAGGGTGATTTGATAATGGGAATTGGTCATAAAATTACGAAGTCTGAAAACAATTATAGCATGTGGAATTGGTCATTAAATTACATGCGAGAGGACAACCATAACAAAAGAAGGTGGTTTATAAGGTTGATAAAAAGGTCTATATAATAGGGTAAAACACAAAGATCACATGCTTACAGTAGTTTTCTCATCAAAATTTCCAAAAATTTTAACAAATCAAAAGGTTTAAAAGTTGGTTTTACCTCAAGTTTACCTCTTGAAGTGGTTGCTGTGATAAATTTGAATTGTGTTGAGGATGATTACTTGTGCAACCCTTCTTCCTTAAATTCTGCGCATACTAAATGAAGTGTTGATCTCTTACATAAACATAGGTGGCTTGTACAACCAGACTCTAGGGATTTTGACAGTCTAGATTCACATGCCTTTACTCTTTCTTATACTGTAGATTATCTGCTAAAACTAAAATGAGCTGAAACTAAAAATATGGAAAAAAATATGAACTAACACACTTGCTAAAATTTAAGACATATGCATGCTTGTTATATATTGTTGAAAGTATTCATCTTTACCCCCTTAATATACAACCTTGTCCATGTGAATGAATGTTCTTGAAGTCGAACATGGAGAAGACTCATTGCAATACCAACCATTAATGAATGTTGTTAACCAACATGACACCTCTCATCATTAATGTCAATGAGTGTCAAAGTAATTCTAATGCATCACGTTAGGCACAAATATATGTGATGGCATCGAGTGACTTGCAAGATTTGATAGTTAGGAGGCATTAATGCATCCCCACTGTTGTTAGTGAGGAAACCTATCATTAAGGCATACAAGTTCCAAGGCATTATCAAAATCTCTGATCTTGGTACCGAGATAAGGAGTTGGAGTCGACGGGCCAAGATTGTCAGAACAAAGGCCTTAAGGAACAATCCATCAATCCAACACGATCATAGAACCAAAAAGATTTG
This sequence comes from Picea engelmannii, assembly GCA_009831015.1. Taxonomy (NCBI): domain Eukaryota; kingdom Viridiplantae; phylum Streptophyta; class Pinopsida; order Pinales; family Pinaceae; genus Picea; species Picea engelmannii. Next base: position 160,411 of record ML796254.1, on the reverse strand, counting down.
AAGAACCATAATAAAAGATTGAACCAACATGTAGAAATTTATTATGAGTTTTACTCGCCAGTAACCAAGTTTTCAAGGAAAACTCGTGCCAATTGTGCCAATAAACTGGTTTTCACAACTGGACTTATTTTTCTCTTTACTATTTTATTTATTTGTTTATTTTTCTACCTTGTTTTAGTCTACTTGAAAGAAAAGAAATTCTCTTTCAAGTGTAGAAATAATTTCAATGCATTCATTTACATAATAATATCTCAATTAAACTCATATCCAAATCTGAAGAGTATACCTTGATAAGTACTAGGATATGAGAGGCCAACTGCTCTTATGGACATAATGCTAAGAATTTTCGAAATATGGAGTGGTGTTGTGGATGAATGATTGTTTGGAACCAAGTTTCAATATAGTCTTTGTCTCCTCGACTTCCCTTGGTTGTCATGCCATAAATTTCTTTTGAAAGATGGTCATCACACTTCCTATGCACAAAGGATCTGAGGATAAGCATGCCAAAAAATATTCAATCTCTGGCTCCAGTTTATGATCTTCATCGAGTGTGGTCCACAACTCTTTGGTTTAGAGGTCCCACTCATAAATGTATTAGTATACATGGGCTCTTACTGCACCTAAAATAATTGAACTTAATCTATTGAAGAAATGAAATGAGATCAACTACAAAAATACTTCATGTAATTGGACTCCTCATGCGACTTAGACCTCGCTGTCACCAATTCATCTTTTCACACGAGTTAGTCTTTTCATGAATAAAAAAACACATTTTCATAAAAACTAAAGAACTAAACTATGAATGCCCTAATCCTTTTAACATCTTCCCGACAACGACAGAAAAATGTGGAGATATTTATATGTATAAACTCCTGACATTAAATCATAAATCCGGGGGCTCATAAGCTTGTGAGATGCAAGCAAAATGTATCCAGGATTAGAACCTAATATAAGATCTATGAGATGATAAAAACAACTAGAACCAATTAATGTAGTTAAGATTCTTCACACGAGCAGTTTGCCAATCGATGAGGAATTAAATGACAGGTATGTGTGGCAATGCAACTCTTAACAATCTAGTGTTTAGAGGGTACTTTGTTCATGTTCATGTCCAAGGATTGACAATGAAGCATGTTGATCTGATCTTGCAGAAACCAGTCTTTCAATCCACACAACATCAAATGAAATTACACTCAATAATTAAACAAGTTCACACCAACATTAAATAAAATCATAACTCCCTGAAAATGGTTGCTCATTTAACAATGGATATTCTAAGGTAGAATTGCAGGTTGTATATAGATTTTACATTAAACAATACTCTGTTGGACACACTATGTCGATTAAATTGACAACCTTTAACCAAAACATAAATATTAGAACTAAAACCAATGCATGAAAACATGATATTTTTCATGGGCAGTTGTCGATCAGTGAAAGATTAGTAATCATTGATTGCATAAATAATTGTAGCTCTGAAAGTTATCTATTCAGAGGATCACCAATTAAAATGATAATCAATCAAGCTGAAGTCCATGCTCTCACAAGCATGAATTAACCACGCACCATAAATACATGGTGACATTAACACTATTGTTATATTATATCACATTTACTACGTGAATCAATTCTGAAACTGTACCGGTTACAAATTCAAACCTAACTCTAAAAAAAAAAAGAAACTAACTAGTGTGCTACTTCTAAGATGAAGAAGGCCCTGCCTTCCCTCAGAAGTACACCCACTACACACTTACAAATTCATAGGCTCATAAGACAATTACGCATAAGCCTGTCTTATATTCTAGAATCAAAACATAATACAAATGTTGAACAAAGTTTGGTCCCTCTGCTTCTTATCACTGCTATCAATCTCCCCCCATCAACAAATAATATGCTCATAAATTGATATAAGGAGAGATGGGGATGGATTGGAGGAGAGATGGGGGTGGATTGGAACAATCTGCCCCAAAATCTAAACAACCAACTATGAATGGCTTCCAAATATTATCTCTTTGTGTTTTTAGCAGAGATTTGGTTGAATAAGCAACTCAAATCTGATTACATTAACTTGATTTGGTTTCTTTTTTGGTTGGCCGCTCAATTTGGTGCGTCGCTAGCCGCAACTATGAAAATATGCTTCAAATAACTGTCCATGTCTCCCAAACCATGCATCTTTGGAGAAAACAATTTACATGTCAACTAAATGAGGCTATTTTGCATAAAACCCATATCTTAGATTTCTAAGATTCATCCTCATCTCCTCAAAATTTGTGCTATAAGTTTGTTGGTTGGTTTTTAAGCTTATCTAGACATACTTGAGGGTTGGCAACGTGAGGAATCAATTTGGGCATATTTTGGATAACGTGAAAGCATAACAACGTCGCCCTTAACAAAACCCATGTGCGCAAATTTGTCCATAAGGCACATAACTATGCTAATGAACGCGACATCATCATAAATCATCATTAGTAAACCAAGCCATATTCTAATCAATTTATTAAAAATAATGGAAATAACGACAATAAACTTTGTAGACATGTACGAAGGGGTTTCGGTGTGTTTCTGGCGAAAGATGGTTAAAAACAGTGACAATGGGTGAACGACATGATACAAAAATATACACTTTGAAAAGTAAAATCATGATAAATCAGAGGCCCAAAAATGCCTTTCTCTAGCAAGGTATCGACTCTCTCAAAAAATGGACTTTGGTCGCATGGAATAAAATCTGCACGTCTAAGCTCAAGGGAGGACTTGGGATCAGAGACCCAAACATTATCAATGACATCCTCGGTGCTAAAACCTGGTGGAGATGGTTGCAGAATAAAGGGGAACCATGGAGCTCCTTGTGGAAAAATAAATATGCTCCTAATATCAACCACAATGATAGCATCATAATGATTGACACTCACCAGGGCTCAATCATCTAGAATGCTCCCTGGCAGAAGAAATCCCTTATCCAAGATCACTTCTTTTGGGAAAGCAGAGATGGACTCTCAGCCCTTTTCTGGGAGGACTTGTGGCATCAAATCCCCAAGCTTCATAACGATACAGATCTCTTTCCCCTTAAAGAGAGTCTTCTTGTTGTCCATGACAACATTGTTCATTCTTATTGGCAACAAGAGGCAAGTGTGGATGATTGGAGGAAATGGACCCTCAACCCAGATCATGTTCCTCTATTGCTCAGACCTTTCGTGGAAAATTTGGAAGAGGAACTTCTTTTAAGAAAAATCAAGATCTCCCAACGATAGCCAGATAAAATCAGATGGGGCTATCAAGCAGTGGGTTGCTTCATTATAAATTAGGCTTACTTGGTTAAACCTCAACATGCTTCCCTCCCAGACGATGGAATTTGGAGTAAAATATGGAAAGCCCATTTGTGGCCAAAAATGACAACCTTCCTTTGGTTAGTCTCTCATGGGAAAATTCTCACTTGGGATCAACTAAATCATCGAGGATTCTCAGGCCTAGGCCTTTGTGTTATTTGTGGCAAAGATAGTGAGACCCTATAACATCTTCTGAACACCTTATCTTTCAGTCAAGCCCTATGGGATTAGGGAGCAATAACTTTCAGACAAACTGACATGACTGTGGCATCCATTAGGATCACCAATTCCTCATAGTGGATTTAGGGCTTTAAATGTCTTCTCCTGAACATAATTTGGAAGCTTTTCCTGGGGTTCCTCCCATGGGAGACGTGGAAGGAGAGAAACAAGTGCATCTTTAAAAATGAGTCTTTGAAATTCCCCACTATGTCGACTAAAATCAAGCAAAGAATCCTTGAAACAACCTTTATAGGTAAATGGCATGAGTAGGAACTTAAATGTGATGATAGGGAAAAGAGTCTCTTGACTAATTGAATATGCCTCTCCTCTATCCCCACTCTTTTCCCTTCCATATCTGCTTCCCCTTCCTCTTCGTGTCCTAGTTTCTACTCCCCCTCTGGTTGGGTTTGTTAAGCTAAATTTTGATAGTGTCTCCAAGGGCAACCTAGGCTCTGCAGGCTTTGGGGGCATCTTCAGAAATGATATAGGTGATATTCTCAGCATTTGTACTGACTTGATTGGATCCAACACCAATAATTCAGCTAAAATTTGGGGATTTCTAAAAGGCCCAAATATATCCCTTGAAAATCATTTTGATAAGTTTATCATAGAAGGGGATTCATTGCTTATAATCAACCTTCTCATTCGTCTTCAAAATGGTTTTTCCATAAGCATTATTTTGGAGAATTGGCGCCTAGAGTCCCTCATGGACCTTCTTCTCGAAAACATACTTAGATCCAATTCCATTGTCCTCTCTCACGTCAAAAGACAGGCCAACAAAGTGGCAAACTGTCTATCCAATGAGGGACTTTCCCATCCCCCTTCTTCTCTTGACTGTAGCTTGGAAGCTCTGATAAACGAATCCTTGAAGTAGTAATTCCAAGCCCTAACCCTCCAAGACCATTCACACCTAGATGGGGTGATAGGTAGCTTTGGAGGCCATCTAATATGGGCAAATGACATTCATGATGGGCATCTTATCATAGTGCGGGGGTTCATGTCCATCGACTCACCTGTTGTTTCGATCAATGCCCATTCCCCTCCACTTGTACCTTGTTAGAACACACATAATTTTGAGCTTTTGAGCTTTATATATGTTACCTCTTAAAAATAATTTTTACCCAAAAAAGCAAAAAAATTAGAAAGCGACCTTTTGAAATTAAAATAAATCCATGGGTTGTTATTTATCAATAAGGCGCTTACGGTATCTATCGTTATCAAGTAACTCTAATTTGATCGAACGATCCAAATGATCTCCGAAGTTTTGAAGCCGCCTGAGTTTTAAAAGAAATCCTTTAACGGTTGCTTTGCAGCTTCGCGCTTTGGGTATTCCAACAAACCTAAACAATGAAAACCCTGAAACTCCGAAGTCCTGAAGATATCTACTCGTGAATTTTCCTAAAGGACTCACAGACACGAGTCATAGGACACATGCCCTTTAAATATCTTTTCTTGGGTTGACACATGGCACTTATTTTTGACATTTACGTCGGATGATTCACACATTTTCAAGTGACATGTGGCACCTCTCTTTTCTCGACATGTCATCATAATGACATCACCCTGCCACGCCACTCCGAGAGATTGCTCTTCGGGAGTTTTTAATTTCACAATCCTCAGATTATCAAAGCGTCAAAGTAAAATGATTACAAAAAGTAAACAGTGTTTTCAAGGAATTAATAAAACAGTTAACAACTTTAATTAGTCATGATTAAGTGTTAATTAATCACTTCGCAGTTTCGGATTTCGGAAAATTTTTCTTGCGCTATATTCAAAACTTTTGAATTCCGAACTTTTAAAATACTTAAAGTTAATACAACGTTTTTAAAACATGATTAATTAAGACATAAAAGTGATTACTTAGAGATTAACTCCTCTGTGAATTCGGACTTCGAGAGATGTCCACCCTATCACATCCAAAACTTCTAAACATGAACCGTTGAAGTATTCATGAAATTTATGGTTGATTAAGGTTGATGATTTCAAATAAAGATTGTGAATCACCAGGTAATTAATTCCATTAAGTTTAATAAATTCTTCGTCAGTAGAGCTATACGAAGATCAATAGACTTTTTGAATAAAGCACTTCAAATTTCAAAATCGTTTTTACCATTTGCAATTAGCAATTTTCTATCCAGTGTAGAGCATACTGACTTCTCTTGTCACATGTAGGCTAATTTTGTTTCCTTGAGGATTATGGTGCCACGAAAAGCTGCAAAGAAGCTTGACGCAACAGGTGATGATTCAAATCGAAACACAAATGTCCTATCAGACACAACTTCGAGAGTTGCGGATGCCATTAAAACTTGGAAGCAGGTTATTGATTTCTTAGAGCATGATATCATTAACTCTCCAGACAACTCTATCGAAGAAGACGACGAGTCATTTACAACTAATCTTAGATTGGTAGCACAGTCGGAATTGCATAAGATCGTTGCACGACCTAGAAACATACCCTACAACGATATGATAATTGGGCTTTGTAACATGTCGACATCCGAACCAGGAGCATCAACAACCACCAGCAGGTCGTCGTCGGCTCTATCCAACCAAAGAACCTACAAGTAATGTACAAGCTTTCCCCTACCCCTAAATACACTTAGAATGTCACATTTCTTCTAGAGTTTGAGAGAAATGAATGCACTCAATACGGTAGAAATGGTCATGATATAGTCAAGACCTGGTGGGGACATCTGAAAAAATTTAGAGGCGACGCTCATGGTATGTACGCCACGATGTCTTTAGACACTCATATGTTCTATATAGCCATGATGCTTTGTTGCATGTTTGGGAAGAAGAACCGTACACATTTCTTAGTTGAGTGGGTAGCCATCATGAATGAGGTAGCCGAGGGTTATACCTTCAATTGGGCTAAATTTCCATATGATAATTTGGCCAAGGAAATCGCTGAGTATAAAACAACAAAGTCAAAAGGGAAACCTGCTCCATTTTACATGTCAGCATACGTTATGGATGCCATTTGTTTCATGACCCTTTTTCCCCTAATGATCTGGAGTTGGACCCCGACCAGTTCTGAACCAATTCATTTCTACCACTCCAAACCATGGGAGGAGAATGCCAAACGTTTCTTTTATGAAATCTATCACAACATTGTAGTGCATGTTCATATAGCTATTTATGGTCACCCGCTGCCCTGGATTTCATAAAGGATTATGAGGAACTTAGGCACACTTTCATACTGGGTCACTAAGGAGAATTTATGCTATATCATAGTATTTGGTTGTTCCGTTCCTCATCATGCCCTTCCATAGATTTTGCCCGACAAGCTGGTGTGTAGAGAAGTGGCATACCGGATAGTAGCAGGAGGTATCAACAAGGAGTTAAAAGCAACTCAAAAAAAGGTTTGTCCAACTTTCCCCATTCAAGTTGGCATGTTCACACTATTAGATTTCGGTCATTCTAAAGTTGAGGCCGCAGCCTTAGAAGATGTCAAATTAGTTGACATCGAGTTCAAGAAGCATGATCCACATAAGATAGTGGAAAATTATCTGGCTCAGTTTAACATGAAGCGATACATCCATGAGAATTCTCCTTATGAAGAAATGTTCAATGGAGTTAGATCTTATGAGGAAGTCCGAAACAAGCTAGTTTCCTCAGCTTTCAAAAACACAGACGAAATTTTTTACCAAAGATATTGCAAGGAGAGTTAGAACACACGCCTCCTTCACATTAAGCTAGACCTACAGGATCTGAGCCAAGTTGATCCACTAAGCACAAAGTTAAGGAAGTCCCAAAAAGCCCATAAGTGTTTTTTCACGAAATAAGAGCATCACTATCAGGACTAAATGATCCACAAGTGTTAGCTCGGTTCGAAGCATTCATGAATCCGGGACAAGTTGTTCCTCATTCAACGCCAGCTACTCTTGCCGACACCTCGAATACAACAGGACAAGAACCTTCCACAAAAATTATGTCTCCTATTACATCATTAACCCCTTTACAAACTGGTTTCAGAAATCCTAGTTCGAACTCAATTTTGTAGGTGATATTACTCCTATCTTGCTCGAAGAGATGCCTCCCTCATATTTTTTTTTTAGCAAGAAATGAAAAGATATTGTAAAAAGGGAATCTCACCAAAAGGATGGAGTTGTCACTAAAAGGCAAAGATTGGTGTATGATGGGAAAGACCATGATGGTCCTGAGTTTGTGAAAGAAGTTGCAGGTTCATTAGGGGATTTTGCCACTGCCAATCAATGGTCAGTAGACAATTTAACCGAAGAACTATGACATAAATGCCTTTTGGTAGAGAAATTGCAGAATGAGATATATAGTATAGAGTAGACTATCAAAAGCAGGATGAACCAGGACATTGAACAAATCAGGGCTACTCATCAGCATCAAATTAAGCAGTTACAGGATAACCTTGAGTTGCTCTACCAGAGTTCACAGACCATCCAAGGTTTGATCACTCAGCGTGACGATTTGATTGAGCAGTTGCAGGTCAGATTGACCATAATAGAGAACACAATGATAGATATTTCGACCTTCAAAACACAAGCATAAGAAATCAACGAGAAGCTTGAAGTTGCCCAAAAAGAGCTCTATCATAAAGTAGATGTTATTCAGAAATGCTATCAGGCAGTGGACCTTTCCCTAAAAAATATTTATGTCAAGGAAAAAGAGGCATGCGCAGCCTGGTCTAAGTTTCGAGAGGTTCTCATATGGAAGCAGAGAGATAATACCCCTGGTCTTCCCCTTCTCTCTCATTATGAACAAGTAAGAGGCGAAATGGCCCTAAAATCCTAGGAAACAAATCTGGAAGAAGGCAAGAAACTTGCCAGAGATGTAAAAGAGGCTTGTCTAGAGGCATTATCTTCAATAAATAAAAAGCTGATTGAGTTCGAAGGGAATAATATCTTAGATGCCTTAGGGCAGATTGAGATAGATATGGACCAACAAATCCTTGGAAGGAACAAGGAAAATACTCAGGCAAGCATCCAAGAGATGAGCCAGATTGATTTACTTAAAATCAAGGAATGGTTGGTTAATCCAAGTTCACAATATCAGGTCACAGTCCAAGAAGTGAACAAGATCCAGGAGAAGCTGCCCCAAATACATAAGAAGATGTTTGCCTTTGAATTAAATGAAAGGATTGAGCCTTCAAGATTCGTAGTAGCATTGATGGATAGGTGCACCCAATGCATTGAACAGGGAAAAGCGAGTGTAGCTGGGAGAAAATGAAAAAGCATGCACATCATCCACTTTCTCCTCCCACTCTACCTTTCACCCTCCAACCATCACTTACCCTGTCTATCCCTACCACCTGCATTCTTGCATCCACTCATCCCACCTCCTTACTGGACACTTGTTCCCCCATCATTCTTTTTGTGAAAAATTACTCTACGCTGTAACCGTTATCCATCCCATAACGAGCCAACATTGAGCTATTCATCTAATTATCCCCCCCCGATGTTTTCAACTGCAATTTCTTATCCTAGTGAACGCATCTGAAGGGACAGATGGAAACGAGATCAAATGGCAAAGACACTAAGCCGAATGATTGCGGTGGCCTTAATGGACATGTGTACCCAGCACAAAGATCAAAGGAAAGCGAGCGCATCTACAAGCAGACGAAGAGACAGAGGAAGTGCCAACAAAACTCAACAATATTTTCATGCCGTTATTTTACTCGGATGTATTCTATTTTTAGTCATATATCATGGGAAGTCCAATGGTTTTTCAGTTGTGACAAATTTTGTATAAATAGATAGATTTTAGATCTATTCCACGATGCTTCTTTCTGAATGTAAAAGAGAAACTCTTTTGAGTATTAATACAAGTGCAGACAAAGATTCTAAGTTTTGTTCAATTTGAGTTATGTGTTTCCTCTGTGTTTCCATTTCTTTGAATTTCTTTATGTAATTCTTGAAGAGTGAATGATTGCAATTTAGTACTACATCTACTGTGATCATATTATACCAGAAGTTCTTTCAATAATAAATTTTCCTCTATTATTACTGTGAGTAAAACAAGACCTGTGATCTGTGTGAATTACTGCATTTTTATCTCCTGTTCAAGGGTGAATCTTGTATTGTTCTTCTACTGTAAACAAGGTGAGAGACTTATTTGTAATTGATACCTGACTTCAGTTTTATAAATCTTTCTACATCATTTGACATTATAATTGCGACTCAAATAATGAGATACAACCTCTGTATCGTCTTATCAATGATTTCATTTAAAGATTATTTCTCAGAAAACTGAAGGCAGAAAAAAGCACTCACAAAAACACTTCTTTTAAAACCTTTGATGCCTGATATTATTCTTTGAGCCTTAGAATCAATCTCAAGAACAACATCTTTTTGGTGTCGTTGGCGGGGATGAAGAAACAAAATCATTTTTTCCTTAGGAGAGCGAAAAGGTAAAGTTTGGTCTTTGATGGTGAACAAAGATTGAATACGTGACTAAGGATTACTTCATATTTCACCCGACGACTCCACCGTAGACAAAACTGGCATTCGGTCGAAAGAATACCAAGAAAAACCCAGACGAAAAGTAGACTACACTAATTTCGGATCCCGAAAAATTGTTGAAACCAAAGGGATATCTCAGACAAACTTTTGCATCGGCAGGTAAGGTACATCAACCTAGAATTACACAAGTTAATGTTAATATTTCCGTTGAAGAAATAACTCTTAAATAAAATTTCAAACAAGTTCATTCTGCAGATGCATCAACAAGTAAACCTGAAGTTAAAGTTTAAATTCCAGAGGTAGTTATTCCTGAAATAAAATTTGAGATTGACCAGACCATCCCTGTTTCATTGATAGATACTTTTACCAGTGAGAACACAATATCCACTTCAATCCCTACTATCATTAATACTCAGTCGATTCTTTCTCTTCCCGAAGTAAAAGTTTATGTTTCCCAAAATCCTGAAGATTATTTTCTATACTCAGATTCACCCCCTATTACTTCTCCTATCTATAAATCAGGTAAATTGAAGGAGCCAAGCTCAAGTTTTCCTTTTCCCCCTCATCTATATCTTCCCTCTTCTCATGATCATTTTCCCGAACTTCATTCACAACATCCCGAAGTAGTCGAAAGATCAGTAGATCAGTCTTTTGAAGTTTTTGAAAATCTCCTATTTAGCCCTCGAATTTTGTCTCCTAGACTTTCAATGGTCGGTGCTGGAGGTGATGTTGCTGGAGGTGCTGGAGGTGTAGGGGCTGGTGGACAAGCTCAACCCCCTAGTATCTTTGCCAAGGTCATTGCTAGATATGCTCCCTTAGTCCTTCCTGTTGTCCTACATGATTTACCCGATAATTACATGAAGAGCCTCCCTAAATTCACGGGAGAAGGGGATCTAAAAACAACATAACATATAGCTTTTATCGATCTATTTGATGATATTCTTGGCATTGAGCATGAGGATGTTTACACGAGACTGTTAGTACAAAATTTTGAAGGACAGGTAAGAACTTGGTTCAGAGGACTTCCAATAGGTTCTATACGATCATATAATGATATGGAAACTTCCTTCCTAAGGCAATGGGGCAAGAAAAAAGATCATTTTTGTTACTTAACCGAATTCAGAGCCTTGAGAAAGAAGACTTCTGAATCAATTCTAGAATTTACCCAAAGATTTAATAAGCTTTATCACAAAATCCCAGTTAAGTTAAACCTTCTCAACCAACTGCAAAAGTCACTTTTGCAGGGGCTTTTGATTCTGATTTCGCTCTACTTTTCAGAGAAGATCTATTACTTTGGCAGGGATGCAAGATGAGGCTATAAAAATTGAATCCAATATGATGGCATCCAGTAAGTTGAAAACTAAAGTTGATATGGGAACAAGAGAACCTAGGCATTTTAAAGAACGTACAGGGCCCTCTGGATCTGGAAAGTCCACAGAGTAAAAAATGGATGAGATGGCCAAAATTATTAAAGATTTATAGAAAAAAAAAATCCAAGATGGAAATAGAGCAAGCCAAACCTGATCCATACGTTAGGAATCAATTCAAGAGAAACCCTAATCCTCATATACAACAAAGGCGAATAAAAAATGAGGATCAAAAGAGTCAAGCTCCATTTAAAACTGAGAATTTCATACAGAGAGATGAGTTGCAAGATTATGAGGAATTAGAGGAAGATCTAAACAACCTCAGCGACGATGATCTTGAGCCTCACCTAACCAAACAGGATTATGAGAAATCCTTAGATCTGGAATCTATGTTTAATAATGATGAAAACATCAACAATCTGGGGGACTCTACATACAAAGGTCTCGCCGACTCAATAATGGTTGAGCTTCAACATAAATATGATTTGAGGCCAAGAGAGAAAAGTTCTACAAATATTCCACCGAAAAAGATTTTATCACGAAACAAAGCAAATGAGGCAGCAGTTACAAAACCATCAACTGAGATGCAAGCTGCCCGAACAAAGCAAGTTGAAACAAAAGCAATACAAACTAAGAAGCCAGAAAATACAGAGGCTGAATTCCAGACCAACAAAATTAAAAATCCAATTGGGACTTTCAATTTAGAGAATGAACTTAATAAAATTAAGATTCCAATGCCTCTAGTTGAACTTGCTAGGAACCTGATCTATAAAAAACAAATCGCTAAAGCAATAATTTTTTCTGATGCTGAATGTCAAGCTAATGTTATCAATTTACAGGATGAAAAACCTACAATCACGGTCAAACCACACATTGAAAACAATAAGGATTATGTTGCTCCATTCTATATTACATTGACTGTGCATGATCATTTACTTCACAATTGCATGTTAGACTCAAGAGCCTTGCATAATTTAATGCCTAAGATTATCATGGAAAAATTGGGCCTTGAAATCACCAGACCTTATCAAGATTTGTACTTGTTTGACTCTAGAAAGGTTAAGTGTCTGGGTATGATTAAAGATTTAGTGGTAAATCTTGCTCGGGTTCATGTGAAAAGTATCCTTATGGATGTGGTTCTTGCTGACATTCCTCCCAAGTATGGTATTCTTCTATCCACATCTTGGGGCGCCAAGCTAGGAGGATCAATTTAGCTAGACATGACCTATGCTACAATTCCAATTTTTGGTGGACACTTTACTCGACTGTACAGAGAAACTAGACCGACGTATACCATAAGAGACCCTCAAAACCCTAATAACTACCCAGTCTATGTTGCTGATCAAGATTTAGGAAATTTTTTATTATCCATAGATGACGATTTTGAGCAATGTATAGAAGAAGAAAATAAAAAAATAGAAATTTCAAAGAAAAATATAAATGTTAGAGAAGGGATGTGGAAAATGTTCTTTGATGGTGCTTCATCCTGCGAGGGAGCAGGTGTTGGAGTTTTATTCGTGGCACCAGGCGATGAGTATGTTATTCCCTTCTCTTATAGATTACAATGGGAGGTTGATTATACCAATAATGCTCATGAATATGAAAATTTAGTTTTAGGATTAGAAGCTGCAAGAAAATTAAAAATTGAACATCTGATAGTTTATGGTGATGCAAAGCTCATTGTAAAACAAATAAAACAACAATATCAAGTTAAGCATCCAAGATTGAGATCGTATAGAAATTGTGCCTGGGATCTTATAGAGAATTTCTTCTCATCCTTTAATATTCACTCTATTCCCATAATGCAAAAACAACAAGTTGATTATTTGGCCGAAGTTGTTGCGACTTTCTTACCACCTACGGTTTTGAAGTTGAAATATCAGATTGAGATGAGACATAAACCTTTGATTCCAAACAATGTTCAACACTCACAAGTGTTTGAAGATGGAAAACAAATAAAACAGTTCCTGGAAATGGTTGATGAGTTTTATGAGACCCACATAGACCAAGAAAATCAGAATGATCCTGCTTGGATTATGTAGGAAGGAGAGAACCCAAAGAAGTTCCAAGATAAAATTGCAAATCATCGCATGCTCTTACTTAAAAACAATCAAATTCCCAGAGGTCTGATCCCTTTAGAAATTTTGTTTGACCAGGGTGATATACCTTTAAAGTCTACTTTGCGACCTCAACCCGAAAAAGTTGAAGATTGTAATGTAGGAACTAATGAAAATCCCAAAATGGTCAAAATATCAAAATATCTTCCGACACAAATAAAGAGTGAATATGTTGAGTTACTCAGATAGTATAAAGATGTTTTTGCATGGTCTTATGACGATCTAAAAACTTATGATACTTCTGTTATTGAACACAAGATTCCCTTAAAACATGGTATTAAGCCTTTCAAGCAGAAGCTTAGACAGATAAACCCAATTCTTCTGCCGGTAATAGAAAAGGAGGTTAAGAAATTCCTTGATGAAAAAATCATCGTTCCCCTCAGATACTCTGAATGGGTGGCCAATTTGGTCCCTGTTAGAAAAAAGAATGGTGAAATAAGACTCTGTGTTGATTTTAGGAACTTAAATCGGTCTTCTCTTAAAGATAACTACCCTCTCCCAAAGATGGACCATGTTTTAGAGAAGGTAGTAGGGGTTAACAAAATTTCTATGATTGATGGTTTCTCAGGATATAATTAGATCATTGTTCATGAAGATGATAGAGAGAAGACTGTATTTACTATTCCATGGGGAACCTTTATGTATGATAAAATGCCTTTTGGTTTAATGAATGCATGAGCAAATTTCCAGAGAGCAATGGATATCATGTTCGTCGGTGAGAGAGACAAGTTTGTTGTTATTTATCTAGATGATCTGAAATTTTTTTCCAATTCTGATGCAGAACATTTGATACACCGCAGACAAACTTTTGAAAAAAGCAAAAAAATTGGTTTGTCTCTTAACCCCAAAAAATCACACTTTGCTATGCAAGAAGGTAAACTTTTAGGTCATATGGTTTCAAAATATGAAATCAAAGTTGATCCTAAGCGAGTTGAGGCTATTGACCTGATTAATATTCCTAGAAAAGAGATTCAATCTTTTTTAGGTAAGATCAACTTTTTGAGGAGATTTATTCCTAACTTTGCTGAAATAATCAAATTGATTACAAATATGCTAAAAAAGGACAATGAAGTAAAATGGACTGCAGAATCCAAAGTGTCTTTCGAGCGTGTTAAGAAATATATAGGAGAAGCACTAGTATTGGTAAATCTGGACTATACAAAAGAATTCTTAATGTTCTCTTTCGCTTCTGAACATACTGTTGCAGTAGTGCTCCTTCAAAAGAACGAAGAAGGATTCGAACAACCAATAGCCTTTTTCAGAAAAAGCCTCAGAGATACAGAGCTAAGGTATGATATTCTTGATAAACAAGCTTATGCAATGCTGAAGGCTCTCAGGGATTTCAGAACATATGTCTTGCACTCCAAAATAATTGCTTATGTACCAACAAATGCAATTAAAGATATCTTGGTTCAGCCATAAAATGATGGAAGAAGAGGTAGATGGTTGGATAAAATTCAAGAGTTTGATTTAGAAGTGAAACCAACCAAGCTAGTGAAAGGTCAAGGTCTGGCAAGGCAGTTGGCCGAATCAAATTTCAGAGCGCTAGGAATAAATAACTTTGAATCACATGATTTTCTTCTAGATATAGAGGAAATAAACGATCAAGCACCTTTAATTCAGATTGAAGATAAGTTTTCTTCCTTTGCCTGGTACCGTGATATTGTCACATACCTCCTTACTCTTCAATGCCCAAATGACATGACTCCTTCTACAACAAGAACTTTAAAACTACATGCAATTAAGTATTGCATTGTTGATGGAAAGCTATACTAGAAAGACCCTCTGGGTTTATTGTTATGTTGCCTGACATTATCTGAAACAAAAGGTGTCATTGATGAATTTCATGAAGGAGTATGCAGAGGACATCATGCTTGGAGAGAAACAACTTACAAGATTTGAAAGGCAAGATATTATTGGCCAAAGTTATTTACTGATGTAAATGTAAGGGTGAGAGCTTGCAATTCATGCCAATTGTTCGCTGGTAAGAAAAATCTCCCCGCCTTACCTTTAATTCCAGTAAAACCTGAAGCTCCTTTCCAACAATGGGGCCTAGAATTCATTGGAGAAATCCAACCACAATCCAGTGCTCAACATAGATGGATTATAACCGCTACCGATTACTTTACAAAATGGGTTGAATCCATTCCAACTCAGAATGCTACAGATTTTGTAGTAATAAACTTCTCGAAGAAAACATCCTAGCAAGATTTGGTTGTCCTACAAAAATAGTCACTGATAACGCTCAGGATTTTAAATCTATGGCAATGATCAATTTTTGTCAGAAGTACAATATTATTTTAGGTCATTCTACAACTTATTATCCTCAGGGAAATTGGTTGGTTGAATCATCTAACAAGAGCTTGATGAATATAATAAAAAACGTTTTGATAGAAAATAAAAAAGCTTGGCATGTTCACTTAAAGTACGCCTTATGGGAGAACCGAATTGGCACCAAGAAATCTATAGGTATGTCTCCTTTCCAATTGGTTTATGGTACTGATGTTATCCTTCCTATTAATCTTGCTCTTTCTGTGAGGAAAATCTCGCAGGATGCAAGCAAAGAGATAAACAACGTTACGAGAATAACGAATCAAATCATCGAAGTTCAGTAGAACAGAGTGGAAGTGGATGATAAGCTTCAAAAGTACCAGGATAATATGAAAGCCCTTTTCGAAAAAATATCCAAAGATCGAGAGTTTCTTCCTGGCGATTTAGTTTTCAAATGGGAAACCAGAAAGGAAGATGTAGGTAAACATGGCAAATTCGATCATCTTTGGTTTGGACCATTCAAAATTGCAGCTGCTAAGCGAAAAAACTCATTCTCACTGGAAAATCTTGATGGAGAAATTCTTGACGCACCTATCAATGGGCATTATTTAAAACATTTCATGCAATAGTTACATTTTAGATTTCCATTGTATATATCAGATTGGATTGACATTGGCGTTTTGATTTTCAATTGTTCTTTTGTTTTTGTAAATTACCCGAGTCAGTTGACCGTCTATTGTAAATATTTTCAATAAATTTATGATTGCTTGATATCATTAAAACAAAAAAATAAAAAACATTTGTATCACATATCATCTCTATTCTACAGGATTTACTGACATTTTGCATTTTATTCCTCTTGCAGAATAGATCTTGTAAAATAGGAGATGAAGCTGAATAAAAACTTGACACTCGTCTTTCAAGCATTTGATTTCTCTAAAAACAGGTGATAAATAAATAATCTGCCTTGCTGAAAGTTCGAAAGGAAAATAAGGTATGAGTCCCTATTCTTCTTATAATTGAAATAAAATTTTATAAATCCTTTTGAAATGAATGTGAAGGAAGTTTTTTCTCATGATAATATTGTCACCCGACCTGAGAATAATAAATGCACAAAATTATAACTTAAAGTGTTAATCCTAAAGGCATCTTTGAAATAGAAATAAAAAGGATAGTATATAAACTCGAAAGAAGTCTAAACTAAAGATACAAACTTGTGTGGGATTAGGATATTTTGTTTCAGATCCTCCAAATCTTTGATTTGGTTACCTTTTACCTATCCCTAGATTTTTATTCATTACATATTTTATTTTTCCTCCCCCGCCCCCTTTTTTTTCTTCATAGAAAGAAAGAAACTTACTTTGACTCTGAAAACTTAAAAATATATTTTCAAAACAAGATTAGGCGAAAATATTTATGTTCCTTTGATTTTAATTGAAAAAGTATGTCTAGGCCAATATTGATAATTTTATCTCTTCTATTAGACGTTAAACTGACTAATTCGCTCCAGTTTGATCTTTGAAAGATTAAGATTCCCATAATTTGTTTTCCTATAGGCGAAGGTGTATTGAAAATTGGAAGAAAGTTAGTTTCAAAGTAGTCTTAAATTTGTTGACAGACCTTCTTTTCAAAAAAATTTAAACTGATATCATCCCTCGTATGTTACATACAGATTGATTGCCCCCACTTCAAAATATTAAAATATAAGACAAATGGTGAAAGGAAATTCGTGATTTGATTGCCTCCATGTTGTCCAAAAGAGATGATGAAAGGAAATTCATATATTGATTGCCCTCATCTCGACAAAATACAAAAGCGTTAATTGAAGTGGTGAAAGGAAATTCAATGGGAGAAGTAGATAACTTCACCGGGGTACTGAACATGATTGCTGGAAGTGAAGCAATATCTATGATATCTGTAAGGCTTCCATACATATCTATATATCATACTATGTTATCTAGTTCTCTTTCCGGTGATATTTACATCATGAACCAATGAGGGATTCCCTAAATAAATTGTTACATCTGCTTAACCTTGAAGCGAACAAAGTTGTTCGAAGACTAATATTTTAGTTAAAGTTATTTTGATTATCTTAAACAATTCTAAAATCAGTTTTAGGAAAATAACATTTTAAATAGCCTAACTTGAGATCAATCATTAAGTATGTTTGAAGGTTTTTTTTGAAATTTGGTTAAGTTCATTTTTCCATGTATGATTAAGTCTTAAATGAAACTGGAACATGTTTTTCAAAAAGAAATAATGACTCCATTTACCCAATAAAGGCACTTGGTCTATTGTTCTTTTGCGCCTCACAGAGAGCCGCAATCCCCAGATGGAGCCTATGTTAGAACACACATAATTTTGAGCTTTTGAGCTTTATATTTTATACCTATTGAAAATAAATTTTATCCAAAAAAGAAAAAAACTTAGAAAGCGACCTTTTAAAATTAAAATAAATCCATGGGTTGTTATTTATCAATAAGGCGCTTACGGTATCTATCGTCATTGAGTAACTCTAATTTGATTGAACAATCCTAATTATCTCCGAAGTTTTGAAGCGACATGAGTTTTAAAAGAAATCCTTTAACGATCGCTTCACCCTTCGGGTATTCCAACAAACCTAAACAATGAAAACCCCAAAACTTCGAAGTCCCGAAGATATCCACTCATGACTTTTCCTAAAGGACTCACGGACATGTGTCCTTTAAAAATATTTTCTTGGGTTGACACATGGCACTTATTTTTCACATTCACGTTGGATGATTCCCACGTTTTCAAGTGACACGTGGCACCTCTCTTTTCTCGACATGTCATCAAAATGACATCATCCCTGCCATGTCACTCCAAGAGATTTCTCTTCAGGAGTTTTTGATTTCACAATCCTCGGATTATCAAAGCGTCGAATTAAAGTGATTACAAAAAGTAAAAAGGGTTTTCAAGGAATTAATAAAACGGTTAACGACTTTAATTAGTCATGATTAAGTGTTAATTAATCACTTCGCAGTTTCAGATTTCGGAAAATTTCTCTTGCGCTATATTCAAAACTTCTGAATTTCAAACTTTCGAAATACTTAAAGTTAATACAACTTTTTTAAAACATGATTAATTAAGACATAAAAGTGATTACTTAGAGATTAACTCCTCCGCGAATTCGGGCTTCGGGAGATGTCCACCCTATCACATCCAAAACTTCAGAACGTGAACCGTCGAACTATTAATGACATTTATGATTGATTAAGGTTGATGATTTCAAATAAAGATTAGGAATCACCAGGTAATGAATTCCATTAAGTTTAATAAATTCTTCGTCAGTAGAGCTATACAAAGATTGATAGAATTTTTGAATAAAGCACTTCGAATTTCAAAATTGTTTTTACCATTTGCAATTAGCAATTTTCTATTCAGTGTAGAGCTTAAAGACTTCTCTTGTCACAGGTAGGCTAATTTTGTTTCCTTGAGGATTATGGCGCCACGAAAAGATGAAAAGAAGCTTGATGCATCGGGTGATGATTCAAATCCAAACTCAGATGTCCTATCAGGCACAACTCCATGAGTTACAGACGTCATTAAACTTGTAAGCAGGTTTTTGATGTCTTAGAGCATGAGATCATTAACTGTGTAGACGACTCTGTCGAAGAAGACGACGAGTCCTTTATAGCTAAGCTTAGATTGGTAGCACAGTTAGAACTGCATAAGATCGTTGCACGACCTAGAATCATACCCTACAACGATATGATAAATTAGGCTTTGGAACATGTCGACATCCAAACCAGGAGCGTCACCAACCACCAACGGTTCGTCGTCGGCTCTTTCCGACCAGAGAACCTACAAGTAATGTACAAGCTTTCCCCTACCCATAAATACACTTGCAATGCCGCATTTCTTCTAGAGTTTGAGAGAAAGGAATGCACTCAATATGGTAGGAATGGTCATGATATAGTCAAGACTTGGTGGGGACATTCAGAAAAAATCAGAGACAACACTAATGTCATGACGTCTTTAGACGCTCATATGTTGTATATAGCCATGATGCTCTATCGCTTGTTTGGGAAGAAGAAACCTACACATTTCTCAGTTGAGTGGGTAGCCATCATGAATGAGGTAGCCGAGGGTTATACCTTCAATTGGGCTAAATTTCTATCTGATAATTTGGCCAAGGAAATCACTGAGTATAAATCAACAAAATAAAAAGGGCAACCTGCTCCTTTTTACATGTCAGCATACGTTATGGATGCCATTTGTTTCATGACCCCTTTTCCCTTGATGAACTAGAGTTGGATCCCAGCCAGTTCTGAGCCAATTCAGTTCTACCACTCCAAATTATGGGAGGAGAACGCAAAAGATTTATTTTATGAAATATGTCACAACTTTGTAGTGCATGTTCATATAACTATTTATGGTCACCTGCCACCCTGGATTTCAGAAAGGATTATGGGGAACTTAGGCACACTTGCAGACTGGTTCATTGAGGAGAATTTCTCCTATATCAGAGTATTTGGTTATTCCATTCCTCCTCATGCCCTTCCATAGTTTTTTCTTGACAGGCTGGTGTGCAGAGAAGTGGCATACCAGACAGGTATCAATAAGGAGTTGAAAGCATCTCAGAAAATGGTTTGGCCAACTTTCCCCATTCAAGTTGGCATGTTCACACTATTAGATTTTGGTCATTCTAAAGTCGAGGCTGCAGCCCTGAATGATGTCAAATTAGTTGACATCAAGTTCAAGAAGCATGATCCAGATAAGATAGTGGAAAATCATCTGGCTTAGTTTAACATGAAGCGATACATCCATGATAATTCTCCTTATGACAAAATGTTTAGGGGACTTGGTTCTTATGAGGAAATCTGAAGCAGATTCCAGACTCTGCCTCCTGACTAACAAGCCGGTGTCTTCAGCTTTCAAAAACACAGACGAAATAGTTTACCAAAGATATTGCAAGGAGAGTCAAAACCCACACCTCCTTCACATGAAGCTAGACCTACAAGATCTGAGCCAAGTTGCTCTGCTAAGCACAAAGTTGAGGAAGTCCCAAAAAGCCTAGAAGTGTTATTTCACAAAATAAGAGTGTCACTGTCAGGACTGAATGATCCATAAGTGTTAGCTCAGTTCGAATCCTTCATGAATCCGGGACAATTTGTTCCTCATTCAACATCATCTACTCCTACCAGCACCCCGAATACAACAGGACAAGAACCTTACACATAAATTATGTCTCATATTACATCATTATCCCCTTTACAGAATAGCTTCAGAAATCCTAGTTCTGAACTCACTTTTGTAGGTGATCTTACCCCGATCTTGCCCGAAGAGATGCCTCCCTTAGATTTCTTTTTCAGCAAGAAACGAAAAGCTATTGTAAAAGGGGAATCTCACCAAAAGGATGGAGTTGTCACTAAAAGGCAAAGATTGGTGTATGATGGGAAATACCATGATGGTCTTGAGTTTGCGAAAGAAATTGCAGGTTCATCAGGGGATTTTTCCACTGCCAATCAATGGTCAGTGGACAATTTAACCGAACAACTGCGACAAAAATGCCTCTTGGTAGAGAAATTATAGAATGAGATATATAGTACAGAGTAGACTGTCAGAAGTAGGATGAACCAAGACATTGAACAAATCAGGGCTAGTCATCAACATCAAATTAAGCAGTTACATGATAACCTTGAGGTACTCTACCGGAGTTCACAGACCAACCAAGGCTTGATCACTCAACATGAAGATTTGATTAAGCAACTGCAAGCCAGATTGACCCTAACAGAGAACACAACGATAGATATTTCGGCCTTCAAAACACAAGCATCATAAATCAACGAGAAGATGGAAGTTGCCCAACAAGAGATCTATCATAAAGTAGATGCTATTCATAAATGCTATCAGGCAGTGGACCTTTCCCTAAAAAATATTTATGTCAAGGAAAAAGAGGCCTGCGTAGCCCGGTCTAAGTTTCAGGAGGTTCTCATATGGAAGCAGAGAGCTAATACCCATGGTCTTCCCCTTCTCTCTCATTTTGAATAAGTAAGAGGTGAAATGGCCCTAAAATCCTGGGAAACAAATCTGGAAGAAGGCAAGAAACTTGCAAGAGATGTAAAAGAGGCTTGTCTAGAGGCATTATCTTCAATAAATAAAAAGTTAATTGAGTTCGAAGGGAATAATATCTCAGAGGCCTTGGGGAATATTGAGATAAAAATGAACCAACAAAGCTCCAGAAGGAACAAGGAAAATAATCAGGCAGCCATCCAAGAGATGAGCCAGATTGATTTACTTAAAATCAACGAATGGTTGGTTAATCCAAGTTCAAAATATCAGGTCACGGTCCAAGAAGTGAACAAGATCCAAGAGAAGCTGCCCCAAATACAAAAGAAAATGTTTTCCTTTGAATTAAATGAAAAGATTGAGCCTTCAAGATTCGTAGTGGCATTGATGGATAGGTGCACCCAATGCATTGAACAAGGAAAAGCGAGTGTAGCTGGGAGAAAATGAAAAAGCATGGGCAACATCCACTTTCTCCGCCCACTCTACCTTTCACCCTCCAATCGTCACTTACC
>ML796254.1:121222-138085 GCA_009831015.1 Picea engelmannii | reverse complement strand
AAAGAGAGCACATCTACAAGCAGACAAAGAGACATAGGAAGCACCAACAAAACTCAACAATATTTGCATGTCGTTATTTTACTTAGATGTATTCTATTTTTACTCATATATCGTGGGAAGTCAAACAGTTTTTCAGTTGTGACAAATTTTGTATAAATAGATAGATTTTAGATCTATTCCAGGCTGCTTCTTGCCAAATGTGAAAGTGAAACTCTTTTGAGTATTAATACAAGTGCAGACAAAGATTCTAAGTTTCGTTCAATTTGAGTTATGTGTTTCCATTTCTTTGAATTTCTTTCTGTACTTCTTGAAGAGTGAATGATTGCAATTTACTACATCTATTGTGATCATATTATACCAGAAGTTCATTCAGTAACAATTTTTCCTCTACTGTTATTGTGAGTAAAAAAAGACCCGTGACCTGTGTGAATTACTACATTTTTATCTCCTGTTCAAGGGTGCATCTTCTATTGTTCTTCTACTGTAAACAAAGTGAGACTTATCTGTAATTGATACCTGACTTTGCTTTAACAATTTTATAAATCTTTCTACATCATTTGACATTATAATTGTGACTCAGATAATGAGATACAACCTCTGTACTATCTTATCATCAATTTCATTTAATTATTATTTCTCAGAAAACTGAAGGTAGAAAAAATCACTCACAAAAACACTTCTTTTAAAACCTTTGATGCCTGAAATTATTCTTTGAGCCTTAGAATCAATCTCAGGAACAACATACCTCATGTTATGTGTTTGAATGTTCGTTTGACTGATCGAGATGCACAATACAAGGTTCATACATCTCCCTCGCTCAACACTTATGAGCTCATTAATAATATGTGAATTGGAGTTCGACATCGTCCTATGGAGTATCATTGACACACATGGAAGGCATATTAATAGGGGAAGTTTGAAGTTTGGGTTCATGTAGGATTCATGGATTGTTTGGGAGTTTATTTTATGTTGTCGTGGTGGGTTCTACGATAGGATAAGTTTGTTCTTGGTTGTGGTGATTCTGGTGGTCATCTTGTGGGCACTCTTGTGTCCATGGAGTCTTGGAAGTGAAAGGCTGGTAAAGACTCAGAGAGAGAGAGAGAGAGAGAGAGAGAGAGAGGTTTTAGGTCACTTGCAAAGAAATACTAGTGACATCTTAATTCCTTGGGCATATGGAGTGAATGCTACCTCAATGGGGGATAAAAGACAAATAAAAATCAAGGATAAAATTCTAGCGGGATGTACAATCACAATCCCTAATGTTGTCATATGCTTTCTATGACTATTAACAAGGGATTAAGTGGAACTTAGGTTAAACCCTAGAGAAGTACAATCACAAGCTCTAGAACTTGACCAATAAATAAAATTTTAGGGGAGAAGTTTGTTCTTGGTTATGGTGATTATGGTGGTCAGCTTCTGGGAACTCTTGTGTCCATGGAGTCCTGGAAGTGAAAGGCTGGTAAAGACTCAGAGCATAAAATAAAATCTACCATGACTTCCGAGGAGGCAGCGGAGCACTACGAGGATGAAATTGAAAAGTCAGTGAGGGATTTCATCGTTGGTCTAGAGGAGGATGTGAGGAAGGTTTGAGCCCACACCAAGGATAGGGAGGTTGACAGACAAGTGGGAAAGGTCATCCCCAACCTAGGGTGGACCAGAAATCAAGATTCTAAATTTTTCAGGATTGTTAAACTTTATTGGCATGTTAAAACCCTCATGACTCAGAGTATGAAGCCACGAAAGGACGAACTCATGAAGCTTTCTTAGAGAATGGATACATTGGAATGTCAAATTAATATGCTTATCACAATGGAATCTTGGCTAGTCAAAAGTCATGGTGATGTTTTCCAAATCGTGGGTGACAAAGGGGCTTCTTCCTCTGCCACGCCTCCTCATCCTCTTCCTCAACATGGCGTGGCCCAACCTTTGGAGATGCCCTAGGTTCCTACTCTTTAAGATGGATAGTTTAGTTATATTTTTTTTGTTTTTCTGTATGGGTCTATCAGCAGTCTTAGTTGTATTTTATAGGTACAATCTAGGTGCTTCGAGCAATGTAGAGAATACTAAATTTTATAGACATAACTTCTTTTTTGCATTTTTGATAGTTGGCTTGGTTTCCTTCTAGGAAGGATAGAAAATTGGTTGGAAAAGGGAAGACATGTGGCTAACATGGACATACTGTTACTAATGTACATTTTTTTACCCCTACTTACTTACAAAAAAAAATAACAAACCCTAATGGTTGAAAATGCAATTAATGTAGAAATAATGATGTTAGATGACGATTCTAGACAGGAAGGTAAATGAATATGCAATGCAGAGAGAGAGAGAGAGGTCACTTGCAACAAGAAAGACTAGTGACGTCTTAAGTCCTTGGGCTTGTGAGAGAGGTCACTTACAACAAGAAAAACTAGTGACGTCTCAAGTCCTTGGGCATATGGAGTCAATGCTACCTCAATGGGGGATAAAAGACAAATAAAAATCAAGGATCAAATTCTAGTGGGATGTATAGTCACAATCCCTAATGTCGTCATATGCTTTCTATGAATATTAACAAGGGATTAAGTGGAAATTAGGTTAAACCCTAGAGAAGTACAATCACAAGCTCTAGAACTTGACCAATAAAGAAAATTTTAGGGGGATGTACAATCACAATCCCTAAATTTGACCTAATATGCGTCAACAAGATTAACATGAATAAAACAAGGAAGGGGATGAACGATTACAAGCCTTCCTAGGGTTTCAAAACAAAATTATCAAAGGGGAACAAGATAACATGCAACTTATCAACAATTTGATAGATCATATACTTAAAACACCATGAATAAACATCAAAACATGGAAATAACAATTACTATACCAAGACAATATGCATGAGGAAACCCTAATTCATGAATCATCCACCAAAAAAAACAAGACAAGCATCCACAAGATCACTCTCCAAGAGTTGTGCATAAGTACTCCATGATGAGAAAAGAGTAAAATAAGACTACAAAAGTGATTCTCCACAAGTGTGTTTTATGATTTTCTAAGGAGGAAAGCGCTAGCCTTTTATATGAGTAAACCCTAGTGCTTTTCCTCTCACAAAGCCCTAAAAATGTAAAATGTCCATGATACAAGGTGGATAGGTCCATGATGACCCCCAAAAGAGCCTCCAATACAAAGATAAAATGAAAATATATCAAAACTTCCCCTCAACATGTGTGAGTGTGAGAGCCTCCAAGTGTGGTGGCGTCATCCTCTAAAGGGTAAAGAGAGCCTCTAAAGGCTGCATCTCTCCATCAAAGGCTGTAAAACATCATTAAGTGTCACATTACCTCATCAAAGGTCACATCTCATCATCATCAAGTGCCAACTCATCATCAAAAGGATACCCTCATTCTAGGTTGGCTAAACAAGCATCAAATCATGATATCATCATCAACAAGTGCAACATCCAGGAGCTAGCACGTGATTTCACGAGGGAGGAAAGCTCAAATACCTCTCTAAAGAGGTGTACCATCATCTCCAAGTGCAACATCATCCAATCAAGCCCCAATAAGCTCAAGGAGTGCACTATCCAATTTGCGGGCTTCCTTCCCTCTCAATGGCACATCAAGTTATATCAACAATGTCCAAGCTCATTTGTCCAAATTCCAAGGTCTAGGAGGCATGGAAAGGTGCCCTAGGGTATGTCAAATCATCAAAAGGCCCAATGCTTTGCATCAAGTGTGCAACTTCCTCTATATAGTGTATAGCGTCCCAATCATCATCACAAAAACGTCCTCCAAAGGACCATGTCAAGGTGACAAATGACCAAAAAAAGTCCACATAATCAAGTAAGAATAATAACTACAAGATACCAAAGCCATTATAATAATATAAAGTAATCAATCACTTAATATAGGAGCCACAAAAGCAATTCACATTAGGTATCTTCTTCAAACTTCACACTAGCTTAACGCTTTAGGCAATTTGCCAAGTTTAGGTATGTCAGGACCATCATAAGACTCTATTAGGTGTGATAGTACCTAGGTAGAGAGATAATTCATGTGAAACCCTTCAAAATGTAAGTATAATGAATGATGTGACATGGGGTTTACTACATTGTTATGGAATCATTGACATGCAAGGTAACCATGCTCCATCCATTTCCATGAGCGCCTTTATATAGGGAGTGCTTGCTGCTTGAGATACCCGTTCCTTGGAGGTTCGTGTATTCCAAACCCCTTCTTGCCTTTTGATATTATTTTATCGCTTTGCAAGTCCCCTTTTGAGGTTTCAAGCTTTCATTATTTTTCTTACTGGGATTAATTCCTTTTGATTGATATGAATTAAATACATTAGGACTAGGGGTGATCAACACATAGTAAGGGGGCAGAGCTCAAGCTGACCTTTGGATTTTGAATTGGTCATTTATTATCCCACTATTTCTTCTTTCTTTAATAATATGTTTTTCTTTCATTTTGTTATAGTTGTTTCATCAACCTCTACATTCTATCCCTTCTTCTCATAGGAGAATGAACGACAAACCTTTTTGGGGTACATGTAACAACCATTACCAAAACATATGACAACAAAAGGAATCAAGATGAAAAGTGTTAAGTATGGAAGGGAGGGGTACATTACCCCTATCAAGGCCTCCTAGTAGTACCCATGATCCCCAAGAGGGACAACATTAGATCAGGACACATGACCACCAAGGTGAAACAAGGCATAAAAAATAACTTCCAAGTAATCATGATCCATTATCTAACTTCAACCCATGCTCCTTACCTAAATGCCTAATGCATTAAATGTGACACTTTTTATGAAACAATGACTAGTGTACCTCAAGTGTGTTGGATCACCATCATCATATGAACCATGTTGATCAAGTGGAATGGACTAAGTTGTGCAATGATGAGGGGAGAAGCATCTAAGGGGATGTTGTATGTGGAGAATGTTGACGGTCATCTTTGGGAAAATATGTTCTGTTATTGCTCCATGAAACAAAATCACATTTGAGCAATTAAGGAAGCATGCATCTTCCCTATAATTGATCTCATCTCTTCAAAGTTCAGGCTAATACACTACACGTAAAAAAAAAAAAAAAACCACCATTCAATTTATTACAAAGTATATCGTGTTGTGATATACCACCTATCCTATATTCATGCTAAAGAATTCTTCCTCGTCAACTTATTTGATTTTGGTGGGATTGATAAAACCTTCATATCCTCAAATCACAAAATTTTAGTTCCACGAGTATCAAGCCTATCCAAAACACATATATGCTAATAGTACTATGAGGGAGTTACATTATAGAGTAATAATTTGGGTTTTCATCACTTAAAAGATAAGTAGGATGAACATACTCAATGGCATATATACAATTAAAGACCTATTTTTCTTGACTTTACCCTTCTTATCTTCACCATCCCCTTTGGATTCATCATCACACTTCTTATCATCATCCTCTCATCCATTTTTGTTTATCCACCATCCTTATTTTCCTCACCACCATCCTTCTTATCCCCACCACCATCACCTTCCTTCTTATCCCCCCATATTTCTTGCCCCCATCCTTTTTTTCTCTTTCCTAATTGTCTCTATCTTATCTCAAACCCATCTATTTTCTTCAAATTTCAAGTTGATACACTACATTATTGAATTTTTCGTGACATATGTTTCAAGAATGGGCAAAATTTCATGAACAACATTAAGTTGTTGACTAATAATGTATTTCAATGCAATAATCTTGCATGCTTTCATGAAAGTCCAAAACCAACAGAACCTCATTACAACCATAACAACCAAATAAACATAAAATAAACAATATAAGAGGCCCATAAATCCAACATATGATAACATGAATATATAAAAATCCCAAAATAAACACCCATAAATATGATTTGAGCAAAAATATAGTAAAACCACCTACAAACTAGAGATTTTCGCTATTAAAAGTTTATGGCAAAGCATATCTCACCACCCATCCATTAATAACACACTTGCAATATAATTTGTATAACAAGACATAGACCTTAATCATGTTAGAGGTATGCTTAGATGCCTAATAATGCTCTTTACCAGATTGTTGCCTGTAACAACTTATTAGCTACAAATGAGTCATGCCTTCTCTCACCTAAATATTTTATTCCAAAAATAGAATAAAATGTGGTGGAAACCAATGGAAGATAATTTTTTCTTGGAGTAGAACTAGGATATTTTTATCGAGAATCTATCCAATAGAACATAAGGAACTAGACCAACATGAAATCTGGGGGTCACTAAGAGGCACTTTGTAATTTCTAGGAGGTGATTGGTTCATGGAGGCAACTGATGCAACAAGTGGTACTGAATGCAAAGGAGGGGGAGGAGGAAGAGGGTTATCATACCATTGAGCAATACCAGAGGGAAGATTTACATGATTGTTGTCTCAACCATCATTGATTGGTTGGAAAGGGGGCTCAGGAAAATCTGCAATGCTAGGATGTGGCTGTAGAGGGGAATTGGAAGGAGCAGGGGGCTAAGGCAATGTTGGCTACCCACCAATGTTCAGATAGCCAGTTTGTACTAGTTGATTAAATTCTTCTAAATCTGCATCAAAGTGTATGAAAAACCTCATTTTGATCTTGTGTCTCCCTTGTTGCCAAAATACATTTGGTAATATTCCCCTTCTGCCTCTATTTCCTCTATTTCCACCTCTATTACTCCCTTGGCTGAAAAAGCTCATCTAATTGTCATCATCATTCCAATTAGTGCAAAATTCTTGAAGTAAAATACAAGACACATCATTGAAAACATCTGTTACAACTTTTTAAAATATGATTTAGTTATGGATCGGAGAATAACATAGTAATTAAAACATGAAAGGGTGAGATGAGTAGGAATAATGTAAATACAGAAGAAAATCCATAATTCGACAAACACCCTTATAATCATTTCAATTTTAAAAAATCTGAATTGTATATTTCTTGTAAAATTATCTGCATATGAACAATCTACATATCTTCTGAACAAGGGATTGCATGTGAATGAAAGTATAGATGACGAGGATAAATGATAAAGGGATGTCTTTTGCGTAAAGTGACACACAAAGAAAGGGAATTAATGAAAATTCATGTTCAATATTTACACTCAATCGACATTTCTATAGATAACCTTGAGATCTATACATCTTTCCCATTACAGAGCCAATAATCAACATATAATTCTTTTGAGAAAATTTCCAAATAATTTCTCAAGTCAATCATTATGTTTCACAAACCAATGCCTTTACCATATATCATATACTTAAACTCTGTAGAATAATGACATCAAAAAATTACCATGTCCATTTTAAAAAAGATATCAAGTTGTCCATGCAAGGTCAAGGGAGTTGGGAGCAAGATGTAAACCATATACAGGTTTGCAATAGTGCCAATAAATATTTAATAAATCTTTTTCAAAAGCTTATTTTCAACATATCTTTTAATTACATAAACAGGGGAGAAAGAACATGGGACTGCAATGAAATATGACCGGGATAATAGGGGAATAATGTATGAAAAATGATAAAAAAACGAGGGGGAAAATGCAAAGT
This sequence comes from Picea engelmannii, assembly GCA_009831015.1. Classification (NCBI taxonomy): domain Eukaryota; kingdom Viridiplantae; phylum Streptophyta; class Pinopsida; order Pinales; family Pinaceae; genus Picea; species Picea engelmannii. The sequence goes on along the minus strand of ML796254.1, from coordinate 130,539 downwards.
TCATGTAATTAAAATCAAGTAAAACTTTAACTTGGATAACATGTCTTTTAATCTTGTTTCCATTGTGAAAATATATTTATTCTTTGACTAGTGACAACTCAAACCTCCTATCATACTTGAAAATCAAATGCCGCACTAATAGCAAACTGACAACTCAACCAATACCAATTTATGTAGTAAACTCAATTCATAAAATCGTGACCATTCGGGACTGTGGGATTTTAACAATGTGAAGGTTGTGTGTGTGAGTCAATATGTAGCCAGAATAAAACAATGGGATTAGTATTATAGCCACAAAGAGAAATAGTTGGCGCATGACCTGAACCTTTTGACAAAGAGAAAAGTTAACGTTGTCCATGGGATGTACTTGTCTTAAAAAAAAATAAAAAAATACCCATTACTATGATAGGTAACTATGAGCTCGAACATAGTTAGAAAGTGGATGAGAGAATGGACACAGTTTGTAATAAGAATAGTCTTAGTCGATTCAATACAAGGCCAACAAATTCATTCATACGAGCAAGATTTGAACCCTTGAAACAAAGAATATAACTAATGTTGGTCGCATAATACACTCTTTCTAATAGTGAACAGACAATTAATAAGTTCAGGTTCGAACCCAAGTCAAAACTTAAAATGTATTAACGATAACAAGTTCAAATCATTTTCCCCATAACCCCATTTCTCTACAAACATATTTTAGGAATACATACAATGAAAAATGGTAAATTGAACCCAGGAGCAACAACATAAACACAAATCTATAGTTATCACTATCGACTCAAAAACCCATGAATGGCATTCTACAATAGCCAATTTCTCAACAATTCTTCTTTCAAACAATTTCTTATGAGCAAAAGACAGGGAGATAGAACTTTCACACTCATTACTAGCCAATCAGAGCCACAACCACTTCATTTAATAACAAAATTATTTGCAAAAGATGCACAAAAATGGTGAGTACTTACCTTGTTCCAGAGGTCAATTTATACCAACACTCAGGGCCGAGATGGTTGCAACAACAAACAAGAGGGTCGGTTCCTCAAGCCGAGTTACAACTCTCTCTACACTGTCAAAACCAAAATGAAATGAGGAGAACCCTAGCCCAAAAAAGGTGGTAAAGCACGAGCCTATCAACATTAATTCCCACGTCCTCTCATATTGAATGCATGGCAAACTCATCCTTCATTACATTGATATTCCAACCATCAACTTTCAAACAATGTCATATTCATATACTAAATTCAACTATTTCCGATTTATATTTATTGCATATCAAATGTTATGACAAACCATATAGTATCAACCTTTACACTTGTGCCATGCACTATGACAACCATTTTCTTACATAGTAGTGCACATATCAAATCCACTATTGATATCATATGCATCTATTAATCCTTTCTCATGTATGTTTTAATACAATTTCAAACTGATATATATATAGTTTAAAAAACCCCAAAACATCATACATTTGCCATGCATCAATGATATCAACCACTTATAGCTTCATGCATTTTCACATGAATATTGTCAAGCGAACTTTATTTTGTATCCATATTATATGCAATAACATGTGTATGTAATGGTTAATCCCAAAATTAAGACCCCATATATTTCTTCAACATATTTATGCCATTCAAAACTTCAAACTTGATATACCTTACATACCAGGGTATGTATGAGCATTGCAATTCTAAGCTATTAGGTATATAATCATATAGGAAAACAAAGGATCATATCCTTTTCTAAATGAATAATTTTGATATCAATCCCAATGCTACCAATCAATGGTATCATAATGTCGAGGGAGAATAGAGTATATTTGCAACTTATCATATGTCATTTCGATGATAGTTTGATGTCTTTTAAAACTACCATAGAATACACTTGCTAACAATGCGAACAAGTATTACATATCAACCTTTAATCTATATATATCCCTTCAAGACCATTCACTATTTTGAGCATATTCATTCATCAAATATCATATAATGCTAGGAATCATTAAACCACTGATCTTAAAACCATATGTGTAATGATGCCTCAACTGAAACTGATACCATGCCAAAAAGCTGAAGAATATGTGATACTAGGATTTTTTCATTTCATTGTTTTCTCCCAGGGGAACCCACCTATTGTAGTCATTAATATTTTAAATATATATAGGCTTCACAACTCTTTGCGATATTTTATAGTAGGTGACAAATTATAAGTCAATAGTAAGGATGGTCTCCATGTGGGTCCTAAGAAAATAGAAGCTACGAAGGATTGGCCTTGCCCTAAAACTCTTAAAAGTTTGTGAGGTTTCCTTGGTTTCACTGGATATTATAGAAATTTTTTCTCGAATTATGGCAAAATTGCAGCCCCATTCATTACCCTCCTTAAGAAGAATGCTTTCAGTTGGATTGTGGTTTCTTATCAATCCTTCCAAGAATTGAAAGAGACTATGTGTATGAATTCGATACTGGCACTGCCTGACTTCACAAAGACTTTTTTTTTGGAGGGTGAGGCCTCCGGGAAAGGCATTGGGGCGGCTCTCATGAAAGAAGGCAAACCATTAGCATTTAATAGTAAACAACTTTATGAGAGACACTTGGGAAAATCCACCTATGAAAAGGAAATGTTTGTTATATTGTATGTGATGAATATATAACGTCCTTACTTGCTTAAGCAGTGCTTCCAAATTAAAACTAATCATCGTAGCCACAAATATTTTTTGGAACAAAGGATTTCATCCCTTGAGTAATACAAGTGGTTGATCAAAATGTTGAGCTATGATTATGAAATCATTTTCAAGAAGGGAAAAGAGAATGTGGTTGTTGATGCTCTTTCCAGGAAATATGAAGAAGAAGGGTCCCTCTTTTCGCTCTCCTTCATTATAGTCGATTGGTTAAAGGCAGTCCGCCATGGTTGGTTCCAAGATCACAAAATTTCTATCCTTATCCAATAATTGCAATAAGACACTAATGCATCTTTGGGATACACTTGAAAATATGAGGAGCTTCGCTATAAAGGATGCATGTATTTGAGCAAACAATCCCAGTTTAAATCCACTCTACTCTCTGAACTCCATGCTTCGCCAACAACAGGGCATTATGGATTTCATAAAACATATGAACATATCAAACATTCTTTTTTCTGGGAAGGCATGAAGCAAGACATATGCACTTTTGTGGCCAAATGTGATACTTGCCAATGCAACAAAGGAGAAACAATCAAAACTCCAAGCACACTACAACCTCTCCCTATTCCACCTGCTATATGGATCAATATCTTTATGAAATTCATCGTCGAATTACCCAAATCTGGAAATAAATCAGTCATCATGGTTTTGGTTGATCGCCTTTCCAAATATGCTCATTTATGTGCTCTCAAACACCCATTTAAATCCTTCACAGTGGCTCACATTTTCATGAACAATATCATCAAAATCCATGGAATGCCCCAATCTATTGTCTTCAACCCTGATCCAAATTTCACAAGCAACTTCTATCAAGAATTATTCAGGCTCCAAGGCACCCAATTGCATCTTAGCACTGCTTATCATCCCTAGATTGATGGTCAAACCAAAGTTGTAAACAAGTGTTTGGAAGTATATTTGTGATTCTTTGAATCTGAATGACAATCTCAATGGGTTCAATGGTTACCACTAGCTGAATGGTGGTACAATAAATCTTACCATGGGGCCATGAGCATGACTCCCTTTGAGTCGGTCTATTGTAAGGTACCATATGTATTATAATAAGCAAAAACAAAAATATTGTAGCAAATACCAGCAGAACAACAAAATAGAGAATCACAACACAAAAAATGATACCTTTATTGATAGAAAGCCAAGTTCACTTGCCTCTTCAAGGGGGAAACCTCTAATAGAGCATAGCTCTATTACAATAATTCTCAAGACAAGACTTTCTCATGCCTTCTACTCGTATTTATACTAATTCTATCTTGTAAAGAACATTCTAGATGAAGATTTTTCTAGAAGATGAAGCTTCTATTAAGTCTTCTTACATTAGACTTGTTCACATTATTAAATAGGTCTTATTAACTAATGTTGACCTTTATTACATGGAAATATATTATTCTACCTACGTGAGGGGTTAGGTCCCTAACATGCCCTCCCCCTTGAAGAAAAACCTTGTCCTCAAGGCTTATCCTTCCACTGAACTAACACTTCCTTGATTGTGCACAGACAAACACGATGCTCTCGCTGGTCCAAGACTGCTTGTAGCTACAACCAAATCGAACCTTCTTCATCCAATTCAAGGAAACTAGTTTGAGTTTCACTTTGTTCCAATCAATTTATTTAAGAATGAGACATGAATAACATGATGGAGCTTAGAATGATTTGGCAAAACTAATTGGTATGCCATGGGCCCCACTCGCTTGAGAATTGTATCGTTTGAGAATTGTATAAGGAACACAAAATTTGGGGGTGAGTTTCTAACAATGTTCAACTTTGATTTAAGTCTTCTTATAAAGTTGCAAATCAAGAAACACTCGATCCCCGTTCAAAAAATTTATGTTTTGAACGACCCTGATCTGCTTGTTGCTTCATGCAATTCTGAGCCAGGACCAAATTTTCTTTGAGGGTAAGAAGAATGGTTGCTCGGACTGTAAGATTGTTTTCAACCACTTGAACCTTGGAGACACATGGAATGCATGAGAGAATCGATGGTGGATTTTTCCTATAAAATGCTTCAAAAGGATTCATGCAAGTGGAGATATGGTAAGAGGTGTTTTACCACCATTCAACTAGGGGTAACCACTGATTCCATTTATTTTGTCTGTCAGACAAAAAAACCACAAATATGTCTCCAAACACTTGTTGACAACTTTAGTTTGTCCATCAGTCTGGGGATGATAGGTGGTGTTGAGATGCATTTGGGTTCCATGGAGCATGAACAATTCTTGCCAAAAATTACTGGTGAAAGTTAGATCTTGGTCAGAGACAATAGAATGAGGCACGCCATGGAATTTGAATATATTATCGATAAAAATTTGAGGCGTTGCAAAAGGATTTTGATTAAGGTTTGGATAAAGGATTTAAGGACATTAAACCTACAAAAGTGGTAACTTTTTCATTTCAAACTCAACCCATTGGTTGGAGTGAAACTGGAACCAATATCGAGACACATTTCAAATCATACCTCCCTATTGAACAACGTTATAGTCCCAGAAAAGATCCAATGCCAATAGGTTCTTTTCTAAGCGTTCTCATACTTGAGCTTCCTTGATATTAAATGTCTTTTTCCAATATACTCAAATTTAGTTATGATATCAATATGATTTGTAATCGCTCAGCCTATGGCCAAGTAGACTCACTAGCATGGAGCTTAATTATTTCGAAAATTAATTTGTTTATCTATATTAGTTATTTCATTGTGTATTAAAACTTATTTGTATAATACTCGTAGACTGTAACCAAATATAGAAAATAGTGTTGAAGAAATCAATCATAAACAAGCAATAACACAGATATTACCCTAGAAACCCAAATCGGAAAATCAACAAATAAGGCTCTTCATTGCTTGAGGAATTACATGAAAGGGGCCACGCTCTTTCTAAGAGTTCTTACTCTCCTTCTATGTTCATGGAGGTAATGTGCTAGTTCTCTAGGATAGTCTTCGTTCCACCCAAGACAAGCTTATGTTCTAACTTTTTTCCTTTTGGTCTTTGGACTAGTCCTTTGTTGTTACTATTGTCTTCATCTTCCTTTGAACTGATAATTTATTCTGTGCTTTGGGTCATACTCTTTTTCTGAGATTGTTGCATGCCCATTTAGAGCTCATGGACATTCTTGCTCCAGATGTGGATGGACTTTGCACTGATTATTCTTCTCACCATCTTCATAACTATCCTTTATGCCTAGACATTTTTTGTCTAGATGTGAACAAAGTCGATGTTGTTGAAATATAACAAGGGATGTCCTCATTCATGTTTTTGTGTTTTGTCATGGGGAGGACATAAAGTCATAATTCCTAGACATGTTTTATTTGTAAAGTGACTTTTTAAATAAAGTGCTTTTATAAAGTGAATGTACATTATAACTTAAAGTGTTTTTAAGTTGTGGGACCCAAAAAGTATTTAATGAGTATTTATTACTTATTTTGTAATTAATGAGGAGCATTAAATATGAGCCCTTAGATTAGACTTATGATAGCCATTAGATTGAGTTGGTTATGTAAGTTAGGTTTTCTTGGGAAAAGAGAAAAGTACATATACATGCTTAGGGATGTGAGAAAAACACACCGGAGAAGATGAGAGGAGAAGTTGAGAGATTTCTTGAGAGAGGAAGGTGGGCATTAAGAAGGGCACGGTTTCCAAGAGAGCTAGGGCGCAAATCCCAAGGAGGCATTTTTTTGTTTTGATTTGCAATAGTGTTATTTGTTGGGACAGGTCGTATTGTACGGATCCGTACAGGCCGTACAACAACATTCTTGAGGCACGAAAATCGAGGCAAGCTTGGGCACGATTTTCGAGGCATCCTTGAAGAATTTTCTGAAGGAGGACAACCGTACAGAAGAGAAGGTACAACAACCTGTTGTGGCACAAATTTCAAGGTGACAAATTTYGGCAAATCCGTACARTTGTACGGACTGTGGCAYGGTTTTCAAGACAGATTTGTGGGGGACAATTTTGTGYTGTAAGAGGTATTTCTCTTGGCTAAAAAAGTGTTATTGACGTTGTTCTGAACTTTCCTGAAGCAAAATAATAAGATTTCTCTCTCTCGTTGGGTTTCCCCACATTGGGGTTTTCCCTGGCAGTTGCCTAAATTTCTGTGAGTTATGGGTTGTTGTCCATTGTGATTTTTCGCTGCATATTTTGCTTAACAATATGTATTTCTGCTTATAGAAATTTCTAAATGTGGGTATGCATTTTTGACATTTAAGAAGACGGTTATCTCTAGGTTGCTAAGTGTTTGACAAAATGTGTGAATGAAATATTTCTGATTTTGTCATTAAAAAAAAATCAACAGATGTTTGGGTCTTCCTCTCACCATCTTCAAAATTGTTCTTTGTTCTTGGACATTTTTGCTCCATATGTGGACATACTTGGTGTTTGAGTCTTCTTCTCACCATCTTCAAAAGTATCCTTTGCTCATGGAGATAAGTGCACTAAGCTCTAGAATCTTGATCTTGAGTCATATTTATTACCTTCAGATATGAAGTCAAAGAGGCTAGATGTATCTAGTTCTCTTTCTCCCCATGTATGAACTCCAATGTTTTCTCTAAATCACCCCCTTTGCAATAAACAACAATCAACCTATTTATTACTTTTCTTTAATGGTTCCATTCCCCTCGAAAAGCCAAGAGACCCCTCAGATGCCCCCAATTCTACCAATGAAGTTCCCTCTACATAATCGCTTCTTGTTAAATATTTTAGGCATTAGGATTCTTCTTAGGGTTATTTTGCTAGCATGGATGCCATTTGGTATCCTCCTTTTCATTCGACTATCATCATTTAAGTCACCAAGTTGTTTGCCATGTTAGCTATGGAGGGCCTCAATCTTCTTGTTATACATGCACATTGTACAACTAAGAGTTTTGATCTTAGCCTTATGCCTAAGCCTTTTGTGCAACATGTAGTGCTCAGTGTGCGAGGTTGTTTGTAGTTTACATTTTCCTCTAGATTCGCATGCCTTCACATGTGCACTATTGTTTTGTGTGAAGTGAAACATGTGGCATAGGCCTTCGAGTTCACCTTGTAAATACCTAAAAAATCCTTGTTTCTTATGTGGTGTGTGTTGTACGTCAAGTGTGTGATTTGTACGTCATGCAATGTGCGACATGCAACATGTGCATTACGGCCTCTGCTTTGCCTTATAGCCAAAAGCTCCACATACATTTCATAACTTAGCCATTTTTTAACCTCTACAAGACATCGCAAAAGGCCTTTAGCTAAGGTCTAGATAAATCCTTCAAAGGCCATTACACCTACATTATTAGTGACCTCTGTGTGTTGAACTCAACCCATTATTTGAAGTGAAACTAGATCTAATATTGAGACCTGTTTCAGATCAATTGGAGTTAGGATGTTGGAATCTTGTGATGAAGTCTAGTGAATTCCATGGATGAATCATGGTGAGATAACATGGTTACAATTACCTTGTAGAGGGCATACTTTTTGGATACAAAATTTGTTTGAGGAAAAAATCATGCCACTGGAAAGCTCTCAACCTATAGAATACAATGAGGACCTCCCAAACATATGTCCTCAATATTAGAGACCTCAAAATTATGCTTTAATGCTCTGAACCAATAGTTTTGGTCCAACAAAGTGCTATTCATGATCTAACCAAAAGTGCCCCATATAGGTCTCAAATTTCGTCTTCACCATTCCAAAGCATCAATAGAGAAATATAGAAACTATGTCAATCCATTTTGGCATATTTTTTGCCCACTCACTCTTGTTTAGGGGCAACATTGCCTTGCCTTCACTGGTTTGTCCAACATGGTTTCCTTTTCCCATGCTCGAGACAAGCAACCTTCCCTTCCCTGACTTGTTTGGTCTTGTCACATGCTCACCCTAGTTTTGTTTAAGGGTAAGTTTCCTTTCCTTCACCAATTTGTTCAACATTGCCACCTATTTTCTCCAACTCATCCTTGATTTGATTCAAGGCAAGGTTAATTTGCGTTGGTTCATCTAGATTTGTCACTCTTTCCAATTATTCACCCTTGCTCTACTTGAGACAAGCTTTTTTGTTTCCTCCTTTCTCCGTACTTTCCTCAAGGTGAGTATCGTTTGTCTTTCATGCCTCCCTCGGGACAAGCTACTAACATTGTGGTCAAGTTGTTGTTTGTCTCACAATTATATGCAATCCGCCTTGGCATCTTCAATAGTGCCTCGATGAGATTTCACATGGCAACATTGACACTTGGTTAAGAGTAGGTATCGTGCTTCTCACCTTATTCTCTTTCATTCTCACGTTTACTTTCATGGTCTAGTTGTCACTTGTTTGATCTTGTGGTAATTAGTTTTGTTTTACTCCTCTCTCTTAGCATGGCTTGCTTGTCATGCATGGATGTTTACCATCTTTATTTTCTCTTTTTATGCATTGCTTACTAGCATAAGCCCACAAAAAGCACATTTTTAGTTCTCTTTGCATCGACATAGGGGCTTATTGGATTCACGTGATGGTTATCAAGTAGAGCCTTATCACATGTTGAATTCCTCCTTAAGTCAAGGCATTTGTTCATGCCACCTTTGCAATGGGTACCCTTCTATTTTCTCATGCATCTTTGCTTTGCCTACTTTTGTCATCTTATTTTTTCTTTTGCCTTCCACGAATTCCATGCCTTTTGTGAAGATTT
>ML796254.1:92477-120140 GCA_009831015.1 Picea engelmannii | reverse complement strand
TCAAAAATACCTTTACCCTCTCTTTAGCCTCTTTGAGCCAACCCTAAAAGATCAATGGCCTAGATTAGATCTAGCCAAGTCTAATCAATGGGTGAGATCTCATCCTAAAATCTCACTAAGGAAACCCGCTTTCCTTAGTTTCTTTATGTCTATTAATTCACCCACATTGTGAATTAATTGTCGCTTTATGACTTAAGTGACATATTTCACTTTTGACTTAAAACTCCTAAGTCAAAGTGAAATTAAAATCATAAAGTATAAGGGTAATAGTCTTCCCCTTTGTGCTTAGAGACTCATAAGCACATGGGGACCACTTTCCAAGGTACCCAAATCTCAACATTTTGATCTTCTTCATGGCAACTCATTGCTCTTGCATTTTATGAATTGCAACTCCTACCATGAGGACCAAATATAGTGTATAGTTTATGCACTTTGCATCAACCTTAAACTTATTTCATTGCATATCGATGTGTGAGGTATTTCTCAACGCATTGGCCATGCATGGCATGCCCTAGGATGACACCGAGGTCCTCCTATCCATCCTAATGATGGATCAAGTTCATTGAAGTCCCTCCTCTTGGTCTAGATGTATGATTGTGGTCCTCCATTTGGTATCTAGTGTCATGGTAAGGTCCCCTTTTATATTTTATGGTCTCACATTTGGCTATAGTACAAGATTTAGCCAACCCATTCAGTCCCTCCCTTGCTAATTAAGATCCCTCTTAGGCCTTGTGCACTAGTCGGAGTGTTGGCTAATTGAGGAGCCTTTGTTGTGCTCTCAGAGGTCCCTAATTCATTAGGGAAAACCTTTTAAGATGTTTATGTCATCTAAATTTCCCCCAACTTTAGTGGTCTTGGTGCACGTTTTAAACTATGATTGTTTTAAGCCTATGATGTTTGTTTGAAGTGGTTCATGTTTTCTTGTAGTCTAGAGCATGGGTTTTTCATAAATTACTTGCAGTTTGGCTTAGTTGTCTACATTACATTAGGTTAGAACTTGTAGTTTGATATTTCTCGAAAAACTACCTACCCAATGGTTAGTGCAATGGTTGGAAACAACCATTGAGCATCCCCAAATCTATTTGTCACGTTTTCCCTGATTGTCATGGTCTCTAATTTCTCTCATACATCAAAACTCTTTCAAATTGAACACTCTAGAATATTTTAATCTCCTTCCACCTCACGTGCTCTTGAATTTATTGGGATTTGTTGTCACCTTCAACCCTCCACCTATTTGGACCCCGTTATAGTGGGTATTTCCCTCTTCATTTGGTTTAGGTCTTCCTTTGTTGCTTTGGTCAGTTCGGTTGAGGAGCATGGCTCAATCCCTTATTCACATTTGATTATCCATTTTGTCCTCCTCAAAGGGAACTTTATTACAAGTATGTGTGTTAGGAGATAACCTTCTCAACCAGGGGCATATGGGACATATATACTTGCATTTATCATATTTATCTTTAGTTGTATACTCAACTCGTTTGTTTCTTTTGTTTCATTTCATTCAAAAATAACATATTCTGGTATGTTTCCACGTGAGAAGAGTTGTTACATAGGGATATAGAGTAGGTTCTAATCCTCTTTGATGTTTATTGTTCGTCTATTTCCCTCTAATCCCTTGTAGCTTGTTGTAGAGTTAGTTTAGATTAGGATAGTTCAGCTCAAAACTTTGCTAAAGGTTCTAACCCACCTACAAAAGTAATAAACCCTGGGCCCCTTTCTAGTTTTCTTACACATCAAAGGAAATAGGTTAATCAACCTGAATGCTTATTGTTTGTTTACTTTTATTGGGTTGAGAGGGTTAGATAGATGACATCAAAGAAAAAGGGGAGAACCAACCATAGTTAATTTATTTTCCTTTGCTAATTTGTTAATTATTTTACTTCTTATTCTAAATCAACCTAATCTACTCACACATATAACCCTGTTATTGCACAGGAAAGTGCTCAAAATGGTGCCAAGTCATACTCTCAGGAAACTGCTCAATCCATCTCAGAAAGGGATCATGAAAAGTCAAAGGTTCAATAGACTGACTCAAAGAGTCTGAAGGTTGGCTACCTCGGACGTCTTCACAATCTGAGGCCTGGGAAGGGACTAGCAAGAACCTAGAGGATGACTGGCAATTTCTTAAGGGGAAGTTGGAAGATTGTGATAATAAGCTTCTTCTTAAGGTACTCAACCTTCCCCTAAACTCCAAAAGGAGGCTTTGTCCTACAGAAAACTTGGGATAAGAGACATGTTTTCAAACCATACCCTCAGTGACATAGCGAGGTAAAGTAATCAAAGGGAGGTGAAAGATCTTATCACAAATATCATGCCTCAGGTAAGCAACTTCCTCACTCTTACCAAGATCTGAGCACAACGATGGTTGATAATTTTCTTCACAGAATAAATACGAAATCTCAAAGAAGTACTCATCAAAATCCTCAAGGTACGGCCAAAAACCATGAGGAGAATATAGAACTAGGTCATCGTTGGGTGTTTGGAAAGTATGTGTAATTATATCATATCATTGTTGCCCAATGTCAGGATTAGGAGTAACATGTTGTGATAACTGTAAAGGCAATACTTGGAAATGATTCTCAATGTCGTAAGTGGGATCCATATCATAACCAATTACATCCCACTTACGTCTCCCAACATGTATGAACACGTCAATATTAGTAACCAAGTTATTTTCTTCATCATAACATGAAGGGGTTAAGGCAAACAAGGGCTCCTTAAGTACTTGTTTGCTTCCCAAATCATAAAATAATGCATCATCAATGTCTTGGAGAGGGAAACAACTCACTATACTTACTTCTTCCTGTGCAAGAGCTTCGAATATTTGGATGACTTCATCAAACAGAGGAGCAATTACCAATGCCTTGTCCTCTAGCTCATACAAGGATTCCCTTTCTACCTCATCCTCTGAATCATAGAATAAAGTATCATCAAAAACATGAAAAGGAAAGTGATTAACCTCATCCTCTTCTTTTCGTGCAGGGGGGATAAGATCTTGGACGACTTCATCAATCTTGACTTCTAAAACAACGGATTGTTCTTTTTTGGATGAGGGGATTTTGGCTTCTACTTCTGTGGCTATGTCAAAAGCTTATTGGATTGTCCTTGGCTCCCTTATATCGAGTAAAAATTCTGATTGTCCAGAGAATGCCTTTGTGTAGAGAAAGGTAAGGAAACTACTTGAAGGATGATGGCTCACTGGGATCTGTTGTACTATCCTCTCAAATTTATCATGGAATTCTTGGGCAGTTTCATTCTCAACCTTTGTGAGGTAATTAAGTCTCATTAGAAATATGTTGTGATTCACCTCAACACTCCATCTTCTGAGGAAAACTTCCTCCAATTTATCCATAGATGTAATACTAGCGTTAGGGAGGTTATTATACCATCTTCGAGCATTATCATGAAGAGTGGCAGAAAAAAGTTTCATTGCCAGATCTTCAACATCGTCACTAATAGGATGGAGTTGAAAGAAGGCCAAAAGTTACTAATATGGTCTTTGGTGTTTTCCTCATCACTACCAGTGAATCTTGGGAGCCATTTCTCATACCTCTGAGGCATCCGTCGTGGGCAACCCAAAATTTTACTCATGTCTAAAGGTTTAAAATTACCCAGGTCCCATTGAGAAGCCATGGTTGGCTTTGTCATTAGTGGAGTCGCTAGATAATCCTTCTAGGGATCATCAAAAGGAAAAGAGGGGATGACCCTCGATGGAGTCGCCAGGTAAGCTTTGTAACATAAAGGCTTTGAAGGTAGAGCTTACCGAAAAAGTGTCGTTGAGGAATATTGACTTAGTGTTCCCGGGCAACGGTGCCAAAATGTTATTGCACAATTTGTATTTGTCCAAAAGGGAAAGGCTAAATAAGGGAAAATTGGCGTAAGAGGAGGTTGTCCTATCATTGTCACCTTAATAAGACACCTCTTTCTATTTAGGGGTGAAAGCCTAGGGGAGACGACCCCGGTGACCTGGGGGTTTGAGAAGGCAAAGGTGAAGTATCGAGAAAAGTTATCCCCTCTCACAAGTCACACCGATCAAAAAGTCCCAAAGTTTTAACAAATGAAGCATTGATATGCTTAAGTGTACCTACCCAGAACAAAGCAACAAGAAAATACTATTTTTTACAAGTACAATTTGATGTTAGTGCTTCATAAAGCCTTGAACTTGTCAATGAAAGCAATAAGTTGATACAAGATTAAGCAAATAGAAATTCTATAACAACAATGCATATATTATGATGGCTTCACAATCAATGCCTTAAATAAGCTTCAAAATGACCAAAAATGGTAATATAACAATAGCAATATACTAGCACTTGTCAGAAGCTACTCAGGCAATGTAAAAATCAACTTTAGTAATTGCTTTTAAGAGCTTTTACTGCTATAATAATTGGTTGTAGCTTACTTTTGTAACATCAACAAGAATGTTAGTAGATTAGTCTACTCTAGAGTTAGGAAATGTTAGCAAATAGCTTGAGGTATAAGACTTAAGGGTTGTTCTCATCAATCAATCAAGTATAGGGTCTAGATCAATGTCTTTAGGGCTAATGGAGTCACTTTTTGCAGCAACAATCTTGAAGGAATCAAATGATAATGTGTGAGCTAAGGACAAAGAGGGGTGATGGTTGAGGTGTTGGTAACCCAAGGCCTCAATCAACAAGCCCTAGAAAGAAAACATCTACTAGGAAGTAGGTAACCCTGGGCCCTAGCGGTTTTCTTTCTTCTTTAGCTCAAGCTTGAAGTAAATAATGGCTTGATGAAGCAAGTGATACTAGAGTGCTACAATGGTATGGCTCTAGCACAATGTTTCAAAAGGTAGGGTTTCTAACACAATCTAGTAGGTGAAAAGCTATTAAGACAAGGACAATAACATGTGCTTGATCTGCAAGGGTTTTAAGCTAGCAATTTCATAATCTTGGAAAAAATGCAAATTAAATGTACTATAACCACTCAAAGTAAAGAAGAATTGCATAAATTCACTTACATTCACCACGAATAATCTAGCAATTAGCCTAGTTGAAGACTTTCCACCAAGAAAAATGTCAAAAACACCAATATAAGCCTCCTCTAAGAGTTGAGCACCACTTAATTTTAGCCAATAAACCTCAAGGAGCCGAATTTCAGACCTCACTTATGTGAGTGAAAGAATGATGAAAAAATACAAGGGGAAAATCCCCTATTTATACAGTGAAAATGACCTTAATTACAAAATTAGGTCAAAAAGGTCGACATGGCCAATTTACATGAGAAAATCCAATTTTACACAAAATTATCCAATAAAACCATAATTTTATCCTTTTAGGGTGACATCATGCTCCTCCTAGGGTGATGTTAGCCTCTCTGTTGGAATGCTAGCCTTCCAAGTGAGACGTTGGGGCTCAAAACCCCTTAGGAACTGTTACACGTGCCAACCCAAATCGTCCTCAAGCTGGACACCTCAACTAGGTGACGTAAAGGCTCTGAATGATGACGTAAAGGGCCTTCAGGGGCCAATATCATGTGGGAGGGCAAGACCCCCCTTGGTCCAGGCCTGCCAAGATGTCTCTGTTGGAACGTCTTGCTCTCTCTCTAGTGCAAGCCTCTGGTATATGTTTGCCCCTTGCTTGGGTCTCAGCATCCATCTGGTGGGCTTTTAGCCCTATGGAGGTCTGAACAATCATCTCCCCATGTGTATCTGTCCGTCGAGCATGGTCCTACAACAACAACAAGTACGCCCTCCATGGGCTCATAAGTCACAGGGATCATAGCAATGTCAATCACATCTAATAATCAAGTTATCTAAACATGTGCATAAAATTCCCCTTTCCCAAACAAGTGCTCAAAGATGTTATGTTATTCTACAAGCCAAGTTTGGAGAGGGTTTCAGGACATCCTATTGGACTAATTCTACTTAGATGTGGGAAGTTTCCAGGTGAAGACCAATCTAGGTCATGTAAGTGGATGAGATGGTGTGGGGATGTTCGGGCAAATGGGTTCAGTGATGACAGGGAAATGTATGGCTTATCTGTGGATGTCTCTGAAGAGGGTGAGTTGCACCTTGTCATGGATGCAAATGTTTCCAAGCCCATTCAATACCCTTTTTTAACATTTTTATCTTATTGCTTTTTCTTTCAAGAGAATAGTTAGGGGACACTGCTCTGGCATGGTGACCAATGGTGACAATGTTACTCACAAGCATTTCATGGAGATGAGAAGGTTGGCTCGTGATAAGACCCCCTTTTCTCTTGGCTATGCCACCAAGAGCCACTACCCTGGCGTGGTGACCAGCTGAATGGTAGTGTCATACCGCTACATGTCCATCGTCCTAATAGGCTGGCTCGTGATGAGACCCCCTATCCTCCAACTAGGCCTTGAGTGTATTTATTTTATGGGTCCCTCCATTTCTTGCTGAGAAGCTTTTTACTGCTTTCTCGGGAATCCTTAGGCGAAGCATCTAAAGGTTTTGTTCTTTTGGCTTTTATCTTTTGCCAAATACTTTTACCCTTTGGGCCTTTAGCCCCTTCTTCCCACAAGGCAAGGTACAACCCTTTGCTAGCTTGGCAAACCCAATGCCCGAACCAATGCAGGGGATGGATGAGAGGGAAGATGATGGAAAGTGATAAGTATGGTGGGAATGGACGATGAACTTTCATGAACCCACCCAGTGGCAACTCATTCCTAAGGGAACCAACTTGTTAGGGCATCATGTCATCCCCCCAGGTGTGGACAAGTCAAAAGGCATAAAGTCCAAGCACACGTCATGAAGTAAAAGAGAATTAAATGCACATATTCAAATGTTTTGGGAATCAGAGTGACATATACCATGATACCCAGACTCATTACCTCATGTAGCAAGACCTACTATTGTTGAAGGACCAAGCCGATGGGATGGATGTTGTTGTTGCCGAGAGGATGGAGGCGCTAAAGAAGAAAGATGGGCCCTCCAGGGCCAGACTCAAGTCAATATGGCTCTCGGTACTCCATGTCTAAGACCTATGGGCCTCGACACATCCCCTAGGCTAGGGGATAACAAACCCTAAAACAACTATATGTCATTAAGGACAATAGAAATCCCCTACTTAACTGAGTAACCTTTTTCTTCTCCCATCCTAGTTTTCTTTATTTCTCCCAAAAAATTGGGCGATGACAACAATTTCCTTCCAAGCACTCAAGCTTGGATTCCCCTCCTTGCGGTAGTGTGGTACTTCACCTAACTATCATGCTATAATTATAACTTGTAATGGGGAGAATTGTTTGTTGGAGTCTTTTGATGACTCAATTGAACCATAAAAATCTGATCATGTTATGAGGACAAGACCCATAATACCAAGCCAAACGTTGTGTTATAGTGGGACTACTAATAAAATGAAAGATACACCATGTAACTAGGTAGCTCTCCTAGAAAACTAGCAAGCATTGTGATTAGTTATTTAGATGTCTCAATCGATGGAAGTTAACCAATAAGAGGTCTTCAAGATGCTTTGTGGTTTGAGGTAAACCAAAACCTGTAATAAGAATCACACCACACAACGGAGGGGCTCCTAATTTAAGGAGTGCCAAAAGTAAGAGGACACACTCAATCTTGATTTAAGTGTCGAGTTTTGATAGCAGAAGTATAATTTGTTTAAGGGGGTATGAAGATGATAGACATCAAGAGCTTGAACTTTCGTAAAAGAAAATTATATTATTTTTAACAATAATGATCATGATAGATCTTGAAATCCTACTATTTGAAAGAGAGCCTCTCGAAAGAACAAACAATAAATTTTAACTTAATATTTGAGATAAATTTATATCATGTAACTTAACTTAATATAACATAGGACCAAATAAAATAATAAATAATATAAGAGTTAAGTGGTTAAACCATCATAACTATATAAGAGTGCTATAATAATGTGATCTTATGAACATGATGCAACTTAAGAAAATGGTATCTGTATGTCGGTAGCCTACCTCCAATATTAATATGTTGTAAGTTTGTAACATGTATTACTGTCTCCGTATTCTTGTGTCTATGCGATTTTGAATATACGCCCATAAAATTACTAACATCAAGGATCAAATTTGATTTTTTTTTCCATAAGGATTAAATGCAAGACTTCTTTGATTTTATAAAGTTCCAGCATATTTCTAAGGGAGGCATTCTTTCTAGTGACGAATTACATTCTAAGGAGCCATGCATGTTGAAGGAAAGCCTTGCAGGCCAAGTTTAATTCCTTCCCAGGGATGCGAGTAGTTTTTCTGTTTCATCAGTTAAGAGTTAAAATAAACTTGACTTATCATATATACTCTTTTGAACATCCCGAGTTTTTCATTTTTGTTACTTAACATGTGGATTGGGAAACAAAACTTGAACATTGCAAAGCTTTTCGGCTCTGGAATAAAAAAATTCACACATTAATGTTTCAATGCATGCATTTTTGGGCCATTAGTGCCTTGACCTTGCTGGATTTGATCTTTGATCAGCTGCTTTTACAGACTCACACTTGATACAATAAGCAAATGCACCTTTCCTGGCTATCAAACTATTACCTCGGAAGCCTAGCATTTTATGATTTCCTTATACTAGTCACACTCCCGACTACAACCTGAGGAAAGCAACTCAATTTCAAATAATGAACTTGACTGATTTCATTTTGCATATATATTTTGTCAATATTAATTTCACTCCCTTGCAGACATGCAACAAGCCTGTTATGAAGATTTAGTATCAATGACGACAACCTACTCTGATTTTAACCAGAAAGTGCAATGCGAAGCCTGTTACCATCACATAAAAGTTTCAATGATTTGACTTCAAGAAAATGCAGATAGGGGCATTGAGTAAAACATAATGACTGAGAGGGTTTGTTACCAAATGGAAAATACCCTGCATTAATTTCCTTCCACTACAACGAACTTGCTTCAAACCTTATTATCAAAACCTTTGAGTCTGGATTCTTAATTCCTACCCAACCACTACCACCCAAATCCTCTCCCCCTCGTAGTATTGTTGGTAGTGGTAAACAACTTATATTCTTTCCATGAGACAATCCATAAATAATGGGCATTCAATTCAATTCAAGTACCATTGTTTGGCCATTATGAGAATGTCTTTACATGAGAAAATGGCATAGACCTGCACTGTGGTCAACCTATACACTTTCTAGATATGATTTTTCTTTCTCTCGATGTTCTGGCAATGACAGCTTGCTACCGAAAGGATCTGAACCTTTACATTATTATTCAGCACCAAAGGCAAAGATAAATCAAACGGGAGATATGACTTGCTTTTCCTCGTCCAGAGATCTTCAAAAAGTCCATATATTATTGTTCCTTCAATATGTGTCCCGTCAGTCTAAGGTTCAATTCTTTTCCGTCGCCACCTGAGAAAAAGAGTGCCATATCTCTTTGTATAATTAGTCCATCACTACTGTCATGAACTTTCCTGTGACAATCTCTGATGCTTCGAGGAACCCCATGCCAAATAAGTTTCCGACCATTGCCTCCAATCTCGAGGCAATAGCTAAAGTTTTTAGCTTCATTATCATCTCCCATGAAAATCAGAAAAGCTATATATACAGGGGCCATGTCCAATTGAAATGCTTCAAAATGTAGACAAAAGAATTGCCCAAAACAATTGATTACCTGCAAATCAAACAGTATGATGAACAATGAATACAATTCTGAACATATAAAGCAAAGAATAAACCAACAAGAAGAAGAGGAGATTGTGCTCAAACTATATGAAAGGACTCACAGTTGGCATCCAAGTAGCATTCTCAACCTCAAGTGGATTTGACTTTACATATCGATGGTCAAAGGTGAAACTATCATGCATATAAACTTTGTGATCATCTCTTAAATGAGCCACCAAAAAGGGAATATCTCCAACTAGCTTGCATTCAGAGCCAGCATAGGGGCAGTTGTATGGCCTAAAAGTGCACTGAGCTTCATGCCTTAATTCACTGTAGTAAGGAAATATATCCTGACAACCATAACTTTGATACTTGCAAGCAAGATCTTGAGATGCTGTCTCTGTTTCAAGAGCTAAGCACCTAATATTTCCAAGGTTGCATCTGCAGGTTGGACACCAGTTGCTTACCCTGGATTTACATCCAGAACATAGTGTCTGAGTATTTGGGCACTGCATAAACATTCAGGAGAAAGCCTAGGTCAGACAAATAAATTCTCATGAGAAAATTTACTAAATTGATAAAACCTTTCCATCACTCATCTCTGAATGGGAACAAGACTATTCTTCCAAGGATTAAATGAAGAAAATACAAAGTAAATCCATAAATCTACAAGATCCCTACCTCCAGAGTCCAAACAGTTTGCACATCAATAACTACCACCGAGTTTACAGAACTTTATGGGCATGGCAGGATAACTGAATAATCTTCTTACAAACAAAAATATGCAATTGGAAAGGCCTCAACAAAGGCAAATATCATAAATGTCCTTTCTATAAAAGGAAGATATAAATATTAAAAACAGTTCAGAATATAAGCTATATAATCAGTAATAGACAAAATCCACACTTTCAAATAATGTATTTCTTGGGAAGCAGCATGTCCTCGTCATTTTTAAAAAGACCAACTAAAATTCAATGACATATATGGATTTAAACATTCTCACTTTCCACACCAAGACCCATGTAACTTAGAGATGCTATTTAGTTCATGTAGTACACCACAAGAATGCATGTGCAGTATGAATTCTTCACCTACAGAATTGAATATTTGCTCCTATTTACATTATTGTGTAATAGCAGCAGTGTGTCTAACATGAGATACTGGACGAAATCAGATTAAAGTCAGCAGCAATATAACTAACCTCTACAGTTCAGGCTTTTAGAGATGAAGCCATTCAATCTCAGTTCATAGACATTAGAAGCATAACAAGAAGAAGAAATTTTAACATCCACTATCATTCATCCTAATGGTCATCAGTGGCCACATTGAGTCCCTAAATCAATGTGTGTGTCCTCTTATAAAACCTACAGCTTAATGGCTAATGCCCATAATGGGCAAGGTGGCAAGTTCACAGCACAACCTGGCCTCCTTTGTTTCACTGGAAGACCTTATTCAATTGTTAATGTTATAGGATGAGGATCGGGCCTGAGTTAGTATAAAAGACTTTCAAAGAATTTTATTTTGAAATTGCCTACATACCTATTTTGGGATTGGTAGAACTGGATAATCCTAAACTGTACACATGACTGAATGCTTCTGATTGCAATTAAGAGGTTGATGGAGATACACATTGCAAAGGCAGTGATTTCTGTGCATATTGGCTACATGTTTATCTTCAATAGGCAAAAGGAAAGAACTATAATTGGGCATCATTAATTCACGACCTACTGCGTAGCATGCTAGGCATGATCAAAGACAAAATTAGAGCAATGTGACCAGTTTCCTTTTCTATGCCCTTGTCCCTCTTGGACTCGGCATACAACCATTAGGAAGATAACATGATGTCATTGTGTAAACCTGTAAGATCCATTCCTGGGGCCCAGTAAAACCAAATCAATCATTGAGAAGCAAGTTGTCGTGACTAGAGATGGTGGCAAGAAAGGAGATAGCAGAGAGGATGGTGGACAGATGGGGTGGGGTCCAAGTGTGGCAATAGGACCAACCAGGATGCAATGACTTGTAGGATAAGCAGGAACAAGGATCTGGCCAAGGCTTAGGGCCATCCCATGGAAAATCAGATCAGCCATTGCAAGATCAAAAAAGCAGAAATATAGAGGTCTCTTCCCCAAAGCCACAATGGGTAAATACAACAAAAACCAACCGGAAGAAGACCACTACAGGGTAGACCCAAATAACAGGGAGCTAAGGCACGGGAGGAAAGTTTTGAGTTTTCCACTAGGTCGAGGTAACTTGAGTATGAATTGGAACAGGTCAGCAAAGAAGGAGAAAAAAATGAATGGCAATGGAGGGTCCATAAAATTGGGAAACACGAAGCTAAAATGCAGAAGCCTAGGGCAAGAGCTGAGTAGGGAATAAGGGCTATGAGATAGAGCACTAAGCCTGTAGGACCTACAAAAGGAACAGAGGCTACAAACCTAAGAATTGATCTGCATATGGAAGCATAGGAGGTCCAACATTGGAAGAGGAGGCCTTCCAGTATATAAGACAACTAAAGCAAAGGCAAGAAATTATATCATTGAAAAAGTTGAACATCGAGATGTTGTGGAGATGATATCATTGAATTAGTTGTACATCAAGCTCCACAACGTCACAACCTCAATTCTAAAGCAATAGCAAAAGATAGCACATTAGATGACAACCATGAAGAAAGATAAAGTGTTTAGTTATCTGAAGAAAACCAAAACTAAAGTTTGTTTGCAATCAGAGAAATGCACTATGACCAATATTATAAATTGGCATGCAAGATTCCTATATAATATCATTCAGACACTACTAGCATAGATTCACAAATGGGGCATTCCAAGACACAACCCAACCTGTGGAGCGAGATGCAAAGCAAGAGACCCAATTACAAGCACAACCAAAAGAAGTTTAACAGGGCATAGATGGCTTGAAGATATTGAACTGGACCATGATCCCCAACACTGATATGGACCTATTGGACAAGTAATATTTGTTGGCAAATGCTTCAAATGTCTTTTGGAATAAGATACTAGATAAGGTTTAAGAAGAAGTATTAAGGCTAGGATCAACAGGGCAACATGCAAATAATTACTGTGAGAAATTAGAAAAGAAATGGGAAAAGTTCATAGGGAAGTCTGGCTATTGGGCCAAATCAAACAACAGTCCTATAAACCTACGAAGAACAAAGATGGCAAGGCAACAGTGCAGAGTCTCTGTAGAGAGCTCGCAACATTAGAGCACTGGCATGAGGCTGACAGGAAACACTGATGAACAAATAGTACATAATCATCTAAAGAATTAATCATTCTATGAAACAGCCTTGAAATGTGCATGTGCTTGCTCCATTAAAACATAAAATCAAATTCCCCAATGGAAGGAAATATAATTCCAAAAGATCTTAAAATGGCCCCTAAAATTAAAATAATTGAAGGAAATATAAAAGTAAAAAGAAGCCCCAAGGGTTAGCTCAATTGGTCTAGAGTCAGACATGAGTTTTTCATGTTTGTTGTTGGTCAGGGGTTCGATTCTCTTGATTACCCCGGGGAAAGGCCTTGTAATCAGGGCCAACAGTTTACCCCGCTTACCATCCATGAAACATGGGGAAGTATTCGGAGGGTTTTTCGCGAATACATTTCCTCGGGAAAAACTAAATAAAAAGAGAAAATTTTAGAAATTTTTAACAGAAATTTTGAGATAAGCCAAGTGAGGAAACTCATTGGGTAAGTTCTGAGGAGATGTTGGCATAACAAAGAGAATCAATTGCCCACCAACCACCAATGAGTACCACCAGCGTGAAGTTCCATTGGGTACCACACGAGGGAGATACCATACAATCCCACTAGCTACAACTGAGCACCATAGGAGTGAGGTACCAGCAACACCAACAACCACTGGATACCATCTGAAACCACCAATTACCACCCAAGAGGCATGTCACACTGACCTACAAATGACCTAAATTAAGGACGACAAACATCTAAGTAGTTTAAAGGAATAAATTATAAATGTAATCTAGTTGGTTGCCTTTGACTCTTACTAGATATGTTGTTATAGGTTATGACAATTATACAGCTAAGTAATAGTTGTGTTTTTTATCTAACATTTTGTTCTCTAATACTGTAGAGAAATAGGAGAGTAAACATGGTTTCCACAAAAGAAAATTGGGTTGAGTGATCTATTCAACAAATAATTGTACAAATATAAATACATAAAGCTATGCCTCAAGATAGACACACTAACAAACTGTTGAGAGAATATCTCAACCACACACCAAAATAGGAGCCAACTAGTTGGAGAGAATCTCTCATGTCCAACTAGATCTAACAACCTCCTAAAACTTAGAAACAAACTTCTTACATAGAGACAAACTCTACCTCACAATGACCAAACCAAATACAAACACAACCTTTAATATGATCACACATAAGACAAGAAAGAGTTACTCATTCCAACACTCCCCCTTAACGAGAACTTGTCTCAATCTCTGTCAGGTCTTCATCATCATCTAGTCCTCTGCAACAAATGCTCCACCATGAATCAAAGAACCTCCTGATCAGCAAAGTCTATATCTGGCCCAACCTGGCGCTTACATCTCGTACCTCATTCATGTAGACATCACCAAACTGTCAAAGTCCATATAAAGGAACAAACATCCACCAAAATACATGGGTACCTAACCGTTGCAACCACCAGTCTAGTAGGATGTCTTTCAGGTACATGGTTTATTCAACTTCTTGATGAACTCCCCCTAAATGTACATAAAACTTCCAATTTCTAGGCCTAACACACCTCCCAGAGTCTACAACCAAAATGATCCACTAGCCAACACATGGCAAACCCCTCCAAGTGTTTAACAACTCCATAACAAAGGTTTTGCACCATACTGAACAAGTTATCCAAATCATCAGGGACACATGGCAAAGGGGTATGCATGCCTATCCAGGTCTTATAGTGATATGCCCTTTACATGTTACATACAAAGATACGAGTACATACAATTAACATACTCCATCTCATGGAGACACCAGGTACAAGCCTTTATAATATCCCCCAAGTACCATTACAATACTTCTCCCAACTACCAACTCTAGGCAAGATACAAGCTCAAAATTTTCAAGGACCAATCCACAAAATCTAAACATACCATCATAGACTTGCTACAGATACAAGGTTTGATTCACATTTCCATATGGTCACTGCTTTTATTGAACACAAATCACAAAGTTTACCTTGTTTGTCCATCACCATCTGATCTCCACTATTGCCACAAAAATTGTCACTAACGTTCTTTGAACCAAACTCCAAAACACTCTCTACTCCATCCAAGACAATCTCATGGCTTCCTTGTTGCGATCTCATCAATCCAACTCAAAATTAAGTCTGCCATTAACCCTTGTCTTATCTAGGGATTGACTTAATTTGGAGTTGGAATGATGAGATCATAGCAAGGAAGACATGAGATTGTCTTTGATGGAGTAGAGAGTTTTTTGGAGTTTGGTTCAAAGAACATTGGTGACAGTTCTTTTGGCACCAGTGGAGATTAGATGGTCATGGACAAACAAGGTAAACTCTGAGAGTTGTGTTCGATAAAAGCAATGACCATATGGAAATGTGAATCACACCTTGTATATGTAGCAAGTTTATGATGGTATGTTTAGATTATGTGTATTGGTCCTTGAAAGTTTTGAGCTTGTATCTTGCCTAGAGTTGGTAGTTGGGAGAAGTATTGTAATGGTACTAGGCGATATTACAAAGGCTTGTACTTGGTGTCTCCGTGAGATGGAATACGTTAATTATATGTACCTGTATCTTTGTATGTAACATGTAAAGGGCATATTGTTGTAAGGCCTAGATAGGCATGCATACCCCTCTACCATGTCTCCCTGATGATTTGGATAACTTGTTCAGTATAGTGTAGAACCTCTATTATGGAGTTGTTAAACACTTGGAAGAGTTTTCCATGTGTTGGCTAGATGCTCTATGAGTGGTTGTGTTGGTTGTAGACTTTGGGAGGTGTGTTAAGCCCAAAAACCAGAATTTTTATGTACATTATGGGGGAGTTCATCAAGAAGTTGAATGAACCATGTACTTGAAGGACATCCTACTAGATCGATGGTTGCAGCAGTTAGGTACCCATGTG
This sequence comes from Picea engelmannii, assembly GCA_009831015.1. Taxonomy (NCBI): domain Eukaryota; kingdom Viridiplantae; phylum Streptophyta; class Pinopsida; order Pinales; family Pinaceae; genus Picea; species Picea engelmannii. The sequence continues at coordinate 104,420 of ML796254.1, read as the reverse complement.
TTCCAATGGATGTTTGTTCCTTTATATAGACTTTGACAGTTTGGTGATGTCTACATGAATGAGGTGCGAGATGTAAGATCACACATGTAATATCACACATGAGACAAGTAAGAGTTATTCATTCCACCAAATACCAACTAATCAAATATGGATTTCCACCACAACTTTGATATAAATGAACTGAAATTTTATATGCTTGTGCTCTTTAGACTCGTGACTTTGCCATTGGAAATCCCTTTAGTCTATGGCATTAAGTAATTTCACAATGTATTTCAAAATTGAGCTTCTTCGTGCACAATATCTTTCTTTATCCTAGCCTACAGAACTAGAATCAAATAGAGAACTAAAAACAACAAAGTAGTGTATACACTTGACACTTTGTGCAAGGAATACCATAAACTTATAAACAAACATTTTATCACATCAAACCACAACATTATACTTGTGTTTTCTTCCCCCTCCTCACACTGCTCTCAAATTATGCACACACATAAAAAAAATCTATTGGTGGTTATAGTCACAATAGTCATAGAAGTTGTAAGGTCAAATGTCATGTCCATTCAGCTTCCTTTCCTGCAATTTTGTTGTGGGATTTCCATATTCCACAATGTAGTTCTACGATCTTTGTATTGTTCCAAAACTCTAGTTTTCACAAAGGTATGATGTGTATCATGTTACCCCCTCTCACCTAGGGGTAGCTAGAGGAGATCATTTTTCATGATCCACATTGCAAACAGTGATCCCAGAGATGATGACCAACATTCTCCACAAATAGCAACCCCTCAAATGCCTCCCCCTCATCATTGCTCAACTCATTCACCTAATCAGCAAGCTCATCTAATGATGGTGGTCCAACACACATGAGGTGCATTAGCCATTGTTTCATACAAAGTGTTACATTTAAAGTAGTAGGCATTTAGGTAAGGATCATGGGTTAAAGTCAGATAATGAATCATGATGCTTGGAATTTATGCTTTTTGCCTTGTTTCCCCTTGGTGGCCATCATACGTATTCTAGTCAAGTGTCGTCACTCTTGGGGAAAATGGGTACTACTAGGAGGCCTTGATAAGGGTAACATACTTGTACCCTTTGATACTTAACACTTTCCATATGTTTTCCTTTCGTTGTCCTATCTTTTGGAAATGGTTGTTACATGTATTCCAAAAAGATTCGTACTTCATTCTCCTATGAGAAGAAGGGGCTTGAATGCCCGAGGTTGATGCAGCTGGTAAAAAGAATGGAAAGGGCATGCTATAAATTCAAAATGCAAAAGAAATAAAGGGATATGAATGATAAATCAAAAGCCAAGTTAGCTTGAGCTCTACCCCCTCACTATGAGGCCATCAACCCAAGTCTTGATGCATTGAATGCATACCTCAAGAAAAGGATTTAATTGAATCCCAATGTAATAAATGCATAAACCTGAAAAGGGGCTTGCAAAGCAATTAATGAATATCAAAAGGCAAGATAGGGGTGGGGTGGAAAGAAACAGCGTCGAGGAAAGGGTAACTTAATGCACCAAGCGCTCCCTCTACAAAGACGCTCATGGAGATGAACATCAAACGTGGCCTTGCATGCCAATGACACCATGACCATGAAGTAAACCCCAGGTCATACCACTCACTCATACTTACACTTTGAAGGGTTTCTTGGGAAATACTCCTCTACTTCGATACCGGCACACCTTATAGGGTTCTTTGATGGTCCTCCCATACTTAAACTTGGAAAATTGCATAAAGTCATAAGCTAGTGTGAAGTTTGAAGAAGATACCTAATGTGAATTACTTACAAGGCTTTTAAATTAACTCATGACTCACTTTTATGATTCTAATGAATCTTGTATCGATGATTGTTGGCCTCACTTGATTCTTTGAGCCCTTGCTTGATGATGTTGCACCCCTTGAGATGGTCCTTTGGAGGACGTTCATGATGCTTCTCCCACACTTCGTGATGATGTTGCACATTGTATGGAGGTCTGTTAAACCTTGGATTTTCTCACTTGTAAATCCTGAGGGTTAGGAGCCAGTATGTTCCATATGGGTGGCATTCAGACAGTTTCCCAGAGACAGCTTGGTTTTGAGCCAAGGTTGGTTCCCATTTGAGGTCAGGTACAAGATGGTTCAGTGATGATTTCCTTGTTCGAAAACAGAGGTTGCATAGGTTTTCATGAGATCAGATAGAGATGGCTATTTTTAACAGTTCTCCTAACTTTGAGGAGACAGAGTTCAGAGGTATGCATGGCAATTTTGATCACATATTCAGAGTCCTTGTGAGCTCACGATTCTAGTGAGCCTTTTCTGGACGACATGCGAGCAACTTACTATTTATAGCAATTGAAGATCCAGGGTTCAGATGACAATTTCGAGCACATATCTGGGTTCCTTAAAGAAAATCAAATCCAATGAGCCAGATTTCATTGACACGCGAGACATGTCTATTTTTAGCAATGCTTGCATGTCGATTCTGATCACATATTCGGATTCCCCACTGAAAATCAAATCCGATGAGTATGGTATTATGGACATGCAATGAGATTCTATTTTTAGCAATATGCCATGCAAGTACCACATAGCATCCATGTGGAGGTGACAAGTGGCAGTTTTCGGTCATGACGTGGCAGTCCTTGGAGGTGACTCGTGGCAATCTCAAAGTATGACACGTGGCAACTTTTGTGAGCAACAAGTGGCAAAACCAAGGCACGTGCATGAGACTTGGGTGATGTAGCAAACTCTTGATTTAACTGAGCACATGGTTGAGTCAAAAGGGGCACATGCATTGAGTTAACTAGTGTGAACTGGGTGCATGCATCAATTGAGAATGAGTTTGCGCATGGACGATTTTACGAGGTTGCATGGTTGAGTTGACTGAAGCGCCACTCCCTCTCTCTCTTCACTTAACTCCCTCTCTCTCCCACTTCATCTCACTTAACTCCCTCTCTCTTCACCTAACTCCCTCTCTCTCCCACTTCATCTCACTTAACTCCCTCTCTCTCCCACTTCATCTCACTTAACTCACTCTCTCTTCAGTTAACTCCCTCTCTTCACTTAACTCCCTCTCTCTCCCACTTCACTCAAACTCTCTCTCACTTCATTCCCCTTCACTCCACTTTACCTAAGGCGCATGTATCTCTCTCTTTAGTTCGTGCATGCTTCAACTGAGAGAGACTCCTCACTCCTTAGTGCGCACTGACTCTCTTCCACTGGTCATTCTTCAATTAGACTCGGAGCATTTGGACTTCTCTCCACTCTTCTCAGGTTTCACAGGTGTCACACTTACTTTGACTCATGCGCCTCACTCCAAATGGCACTAGTGCATGGGGCACATGGCTTTCCCTCTCTCACTTGACTCACTTAGGCGCGTGGCTTGAGAAGGAGTCTTCATTAGGATATCCACCCCTCTTCCTATATTAGCAGGCTCTCTTCATTGGCACAGGGTTGAATCCTCTTCGACAACAACATACTCCATCATTCTTTCTCTCTTTCTCTCTATTCTAGCTTCTATTCTCAAGTGCAGGGATCATCACTCTACCATTTTGTAATCTGTCTCTCTGGTGCGATCATCCGTTTGGCGTATTCATAAATAGAACCATTGTCGTGCTCATATCAAGCCCTCATGGATCGTTGGTATTGTGCTATACCATTGTTGTGCATGACTTAGTAGCTTTAGCCTGTTATTTTGGTGTATTTCAACCACTTAATAGCGCATCTTCTCTTCTTATTTTCATCTTTTATCAGCTAACGTTGTAGGGATTCCACCACAAACTTTAAAACAAACATTTAAACCTTTTTAGTTGTTTAATCACAGCCACAAAATAATTCTTTTGCTGCTGTTTTTACAGTCTTATTGTGCAGATTTACAGGTTGAAGACGACGGGAAAAGGACCTAGGGACACCCCCCCTAAGGTTGGCAAGCACCAACCCGAACGGAGAGGGATCTGTCAGTGACACATTGGGGCAGTATTCTCTATAATTAAAGCTTTTCTTGCTGATTTTGATTGCTGTTTTAAATCGGATCTAGGTGCGGAAAAGTGTGCTAACAAGGTCATTGGAGCCTTGATGATGAGCATTGGGTCTTATGATGATTTGGCATGCCTCCCAACATCCTCCACCACCTCTTGGACCTGGGATGTTGCACAATTGAGCTAGGACGTTGCATGTGGAGCTTGACATGTCACTTTGAGCCCTTGATGATGTCATGATACCCCTTGAGGACGTTGAGGCTTGGATTGATGATATGGGCCTTGATGATGATGGTACACCTCTTTGGAGAGGTTATGAAGCCCTTTTCCTTGATGATGTCATGACTTTCACCTTGGACATTGCACATGTAAAGGATGATATCACACTTGAGGATGATGGACACATGCTTGAGTCAACCTAGCACTTTTGATGATGAGTTGGCACCTTTTGATGAGGAGATGACCTTCTTGATGAGAAGGCATGACTTTTGACGATACTTTGCACCTTTTGGGGAGAGACATGACTTTTGGAGCCATTGTACCCCATTGGAGGATGACGTCACCTTCTTTGAGCCCTCCACTCACACGTGTGGCTTTTTAGGAGGATGTTTTCGAGTTTTAGCAATGTTTCTTTATCTTAGAGGCATTTTGTGGGGTCAGTCTAAAACCTATCTACCTTGTATCATGGATTTCTTATGTTTTAGGGGCTTCTTAGAGAGGTAGAGCACTTGGTTTCCTCATATATAGAGAGGGAGTGCTACCTCATTGTAAATCATAGCAACTTGTGGAGGATTACTACTACTTTTCTCCTCTTTACTTCTCTTTCACTATGGATGACTTATGCACCTTGTTTGGGAGATGATTCTTTGGATGCTTCTCAAGTTTTATGGATGATTTTCATGGTTAGGTTTTCATGGATAATCATTGATTTACTTAGTAAGTCCTCTTTCTAAATCTATGTTGGTTTATTTCTTGAATGTATTAAGTGTTAATGTGTTTATCAAAGTGGTGATAGTGCATGTTACCTTGTAATTCTCTTGAATAAATCTTATCTTGAAACCCTAGGAAGGTTTGTAGTGGACTACCTTCCCTTGTTATCATTGTTTAAAGCTTGTTTAAAGACATAGGGAAAATTTATAGGGTTTGTAGTGGACTACCCTAGTTGTTTTCCTATAGGATAGAGTTTTGTAGTGGACTACCCTAGTTTTCATCCAAGATCCATCTTAAGCTTGTCAAAAGGCATAGAATGATTTCTAGGGTTTGTAGTGGACTACCCTAGCCTTCATTCTATTGATTAATCCTTAAGGTCTGTAGTGGACTACTTTAAGATTTACCCAAAGCTATCCTTTATCTCCCAAGAAAATTCATACTTTGACCCCATAAGCCCAAGAGGAATAAATGGCACTAGTATTTCTCTCTTCTACCAAGTTATAAAGCCTAATTTCACCCTTTCCTTTGTTGTCTTAGGGTTAGATTAGGATTTGTTGCATTTACCCTCAATTTTCAGTCCTATAGGGCTTGTAGGGCTTGACGTCTTGGATATTTTAGGGTTGTTGCGTGACATCTTTCATTTCAGTAAGCATTTTTCATCTAAACCCTAGTTTAGCTTGCATTTTCAGCCCTATTTTATTGCATGCTTAACTTGTTTCAAGGGTTGATTTATTTCTGCTGTTGCACTTAACATATTACTGAAGTAATCATCATTAATATAAGTTTTATAACAGCCATAGATTTCCTCTTGATTTGTAGTGTTTGGGCATCTCTTTGACTTATTTTGACTTTGGTAAACATCATTAATTGCCCAAGATACTTCACATATACAAATCTGGAAATTACTTCATTTAACCACCTTGTACTTACCTTGATTAACTTGACTTAGTGGTGGTATGTTCAAGTAGCTAACATAGGAGGCCGTAGACTTGACTTTGTCTTGCAATGGGATTCCTTGAGGTTACTAGGGAAGCCTCCCTTGTGTAGGATCCATCCTTCACTAAAACGAGGGAAGTAATTGCTAAGGTGATAGTGACAATACTTCCAATGTTGCACTTGTTTTGCCCCTTGTGAAAGGCTTTGCACAAACATGCTAGATTTTGTGATAACAGATCCCAGATCCTTGCAACATTGAGTTAAAGGCAACCTCTACAATTTGGCTTTTGACCTTCTCTTTCCAAAAGTTTTCAATGTCATAAGCACGCTAACCCATCAACCTTGTGTTGAAGTCTTCTGTCTATCCCACATGCTTGCAACTCTACAACCTTAGGTAGTGTTCTTTTGTCCATCCCACAACCAAAGGTTTATACCTCTCCATAGTCATGCCTTGTGATCTGCATGCAACCCACAACCTTGTGGTTGAAACCTCAATCAACTCTCACAAATTTATGCATCAGTGTTTGCCTTCATCGCAATTTAATGCCACATTCTTCAAACAATACCGTAACTAAACATGCGATGTTAGGTTTCTTTCACTTAGATTTTCTATCCAATTACACATCAATTTTGTGTAAAAAATGTAAAAGCGAGACTAGATGGACAGAACCAACCAATAAAGAGTGATTGCATGATATTTTATCATGAAATCAACTTTGGATTGAAGAAGATAATTCATCCACCATTCCACATTGATCATAAGCTATGATTGTTTTATGTCCATTTGTTTTTTTTGTTTTCTATCTGCCTCTTTACTTTTATGTGATTAACCAAATTTAATAATGAAAATGTACCTTTCAACCTGACCAACAGAATCCAACTTATTTTGGAGCTCAACTAGAAAACTATGCCATTATTTGGATCAGTCTATGATTTTCCAACTGTATTTGAGCTGCTCTCACAAGTTCAACTGATTTTCAAAGATGGATTTTTGTTTATTCGGCAATTGCTTCTTTATGCTTTGAAAGGTTTTTGGTGTAGTTTGAAGGTGTGCACAAAAGTTTTGAATATTTATAAAATTCTTTGTTTGGTGATTATTCTAGAACATGTTAGTTGAAGAACTCAAGTGAAAATATGATAAATGCAAATTTACCAAGGTAATCTCATGCATGAACTGTATATATGCTGAAATAGTTGAGTAGTTTGTCATTTAGTTAAAGTAAGTGCATCTAAATCACATAGATGGCAATGCTGAGGTCATAATCGTTGTTGCCACTGTAACTAATTAATTGGGCTTGGCTTGGTGATATAGGATGGCAGTTAGTAGCTAATTTAGCTACTACCATTCACATGAAATCACATTTCATATATATACAATAAAGGCTCTAAGGCAACCACTGAATGTGCCAAACAATAAGAAGCCTAGCCCTCAAATGAACTTGGAATTCAAACTTATTATGGTTCACCATTTCTTGCAAGGCAAGAAGCTGAAAATAAACACCATCCTCAAGGCCAAACACACCCTAATACAAGCTAGAGCAACTTGATGTCACAAATCACAAAGCCACAACAAACATATTAGAGACCCGCCTTAGCGTAGGTAACATGTTCATAGCAAGATGCAGTGTACCCAACATAACATCTTTCTGCTCTTTGTTTCAACAGTGACCATTCATAGAACATTAGCCCTTCTCATAAGCAATGGATTTCAAGGAATCCCGCTACCTCTCTTATTCATATCCAATCTATTGACTCAACACAAGTTTTCTTCATTTTTTTCTTTCTTCCAATGCACAATCAAAATGAGCAACGGATCAGCACCCCAACTCTTTACTTGTACTTTCAACAATTCTTCTCTCAGTCATTGGTTCGATTGCAGTCCAATCTCAACAGTTGCCAAGCAGCTTACATACCACTGTGATCTCCTTTCTTCTTTCATGAACGGTTTTGCCCCTAACTCCAAATCCCAATAAATTTATTCCCCAATAACACAGCTGAAACTTGCCCTTTTGAGGAAGTTTAACACTGAGAATTTTGCTTCCATTTTCCTTCAGCCAAGTCCTGATATCAAACTGAAGGCAACTTTTGATATCCCTTTGAAAAGAACTTGCACGATTGCAAGGGAATTGAACTCAAAAGACTTCTCTTGGGGATACAGAAGATGAAAAGCTTCGAGACTTAACTTGGTTCTTCACATCCCTTGGTTGGCTCTTATTAGGATTTATGCTATAAATCAGTTCCCAAGAAGTAGTTCCGAGTTTGAAAACTCAAAGTATATGCTAGGCTTATGTACCATGATTTATTAGGCCATCTTGAACAGAGATATGATATCAAATCAATTGATGTCACAAACATGGGAAGCAACTCCATTCTCATTGAGGTGTCAATGATATATTTGCTTTCCCTGCACAACTATGGCGATATCTTTCCCCACGATGGATGTTATCATTCCCCTTGAATTGGTGCACCTTTAAGCCTCTTATTGCTCTAGCGTCCTTATTGATTTGCTGAGGGTGCTCTAATTGTACAACATGATGTCAAGGGGAGATTAGTCAAAGACTATGGTTTGGTGGATGGAGCAATCCAGCATGCCCCCAATAAAGGCAACACCTATAGGTGCTTTTCTTTGCTTTTGCTCTTAGGGAAGAGAGTGTTACCCTTCACTTTTATGACTTTATATAGTAAGAGGACCTAGCTATGGGTTAACAAAAGTAGACAACGTAAAGAAAACTCTCACATATAAACAAGCAGCATAGACTAAGACACCCAAGTTGAAAATGAAAAAAAAAATTATTAAAATCTAAAGCATATATTAACACAATACAATATAAGAGTGAGCATTATGATCCAATATATATCCTTTTCATTTGTTGGAACAAATTGACAAGGGACAAGTTTGCCAACCAGATATAGGCATTCCCAAGCAAACAATACACCCATGTTGAGGTGATCATGTGACAAAGAAATCCTGGCATACAACATAGTAGTTTTCCCTTGCTAGTCTCTACCAGGGCAACATATCACAAGGGAGGTTAAAGGTTGCCTTACTAGCCCCAAGCTCCAACCAAATCAAGGGAAAACAGTCCTAGCACCAAAATAGTATTTGTTGGCTCCTACCAGGTGTTACAACTTATATTGTATGAGGTTCCATCACATTGATGGAGACTTGCTGCCGGTACACTTTGAGCATTAGATTGACTTGGGGGATACATCTTCATTTTCACACTTGAAGTGGTTATTTGGAATAATTTGGAGCTTTCTAGTGGCGCACCCCTTTCTTGGGCACAACTTTCAAGGCATGCAATACTTTATTGGTTTCTTAGAGAGGCTGGCACACTTCTTAAGGGCACACACTCTTGGGTTGGACATATAGCATATGAAGGATTATTTCGTTGATGAGTTCTAACCACTTTGATACATTCTCCTAGGGCACACTTTACACGGAGAATATTTATGATTTGTTGGGTGGTTGAGGTAGTTACATGGCACATTTTTCTAGGGCACACCTCTCCTAGGTGCGCTTTCATCCTTATTGAATGGATATTTCAGCTACAATTGGCATCTTTTGGCCTTCATTGAAAAGCACCCTCACCTCTTTGACTCGGCATTGTATATTATTTTATTTGGGGTTGCTTATGGAGGTTGTTATTGAGAGGCGTGTGGCACATGAGGAGGGTCACACATGTGATTTAGAATCTCTTGTAATTGGTATTCTTGCTATTTTTGGGAGATTATTCTTGGAGGGCGCACATGTGGAAGGTTTCTTCTTGCTATTTTTGGATATTCTTGGAAGGCTCACTTATGGAGACATTTCTTGCTATTTTCGACAATATATATATTATTATTTCATGGAGTTTTGACATGGTCAAAACCCTAATTCATCTATATCTCCTTGGATTTGCTTTGTGAAGATGGTCCACTTGCTATTTTGGGGTTCTTACTACATCTTTTCCTGTGAAGTGCTCCATCCATATGGCATCTAGCACATTCATCCATGGAATTGGTTACCTTGGAACTCACATGTGGAGTGATTGCATACATGCACATTCTTGGAGGGCACATTTCATGTGGACACTTGGCATCTGAATTGGTTTAATGCCTTTTTTTGGTGGTTCATCCCTTCCATGAGCATTATTTGGTGCATACTCTTACTATTTTTGGATGAGGGTGAATTGCCTTAGAGAGGTTATTTTCCACATGTGCTAACATGGTCAAACATGGATTGAGGAGAGATCTAACTACTCCACTATTATAATATTATTTTGACTTGTCATGGAGTTAGTTAGAAAGATAATGTATTTTATTGTATGAGAGATTTAAATTACTCTATATAAAGAGGAGTTTCTCTCCATTCCATGGGTAACTGAGTAATTGGCAATTGGAGGATTGTAAAAGAGAGTAGGAATTGAGGATTGTAGCTTGGAGATGATGGTGTTGGGCACCCATGTATATCAAATTTAAAGATTCATGAAGGATGAGGTATTGTTTCTTTATAGTATGGCTACTCTTATGCTATTCATTTTGTTGTAAATTTGATACAGGAACTTCTTGTTTTCACTCTAACATAAAGGCCTACTAATGAGAACAGTACTCTTCTAGGAATAAGCAATGTGAGAAATTTTCCTTCTTGTCTTATCCGTTGTTTTATTTCTACTCTTATTGCCTTTCTTCTATGATATATGGTCGCTAATTGGGAAATAATTCAGCTAATACACAACACCTTTATGTTGAGTTGATGTGTGGCAAATTAAACGCTCCAAGACTAGTTTCCATGTCATAATTTCCAGCAAACATCTTAAGGTTCAATCTATCAAATGAGTTCACTTTACCTTAGGTACACAACTAGTTGATGAAAGTATCAAACTAGATCTTTTATTTAAGTTGGTGAAAGGTGTCAAATTAGTCCTTTCACCTCATAGCACACCTTCAAGTACTTGATGGTGACAAACAAATCCATTCATTTTGCAATGTCTCGTGACTCCATTAGTCCTTAGATTGATAGGCATTGTTCCTTCTTCATCCCATTTCCTTGTTCCCTCTTCTTCCTTTCCTCATTCCCATTTCCATTCATTTTCCATTTCACTACAACCAACTGTTTTGCTTAGGCTAACTCTTCACAAAATCACCTTGTGCCTCCACTCTATTGCCTTAGCAATCCAACATTTTAGGGAAACCCCCTTGAGTTGGATAAGAACCAACCAAAAGCATGAGGAAGAGCTATTGAGGTGACAGTGGGTAACATTCTATATTTGCATAAAACTAACCCTTTGATGCTTAGGACTTTACATCATTTGGGGGTGCTAAATTTTATTGTAACATTTTGGCACCATTGTTGGGGATAAAGTCATTTTTCTTGAGGACATTCTTTGATGAGGATTTTGTTTTGAAGATACTTTTTTCATCTTAGTAATTCTACATTTGATGGCTTGTTGATTTTGGTGGTGAGGACAGCAAGAAAGCACTTGAAGAACTCACCTTGGCGACTCCACATTTCAAATTTTGTATGAGGTATTATGGCATGCATGTATTTTTAGATTCCAGCATTTGAATATTTGAATTAATGGCTCCAACCAAAGGGATGTTTTGGGAAGATTTGTTTATCTTTTTGGATTTTTCATGCATTCTTGGATCTCCACACTATCTTCAGCCTTCGGTTTGGAAGCATCATGTTCCAAGATTTTGGGGACAACCCCATTTGGCCTCTATGCATCTTTCATCATTCATGAAATTTGTTATTGAAGCATCATGCATTCTTGGATCCTTTTGAATATTTCATGCATTCTTGGATCTTCATGTTAGATTTTAGGGTAAAAGTGCAGAACAGTAATATCTTTTAAATTTCAATGACTAAAGCAACTAAATCTGTAACTCAAACAGAGATGGAACACCCAACATGTAGATCTGTGAAGGACAACAATACATATATACAAGGAACTATGTTCTAACATGAATGCAAGCTCAGATCTAATGTAACAGTAGTCAGATCTGATATATACAATAGTAGATCTATATGTTTTAACCAAGATCTCAGATCTAAAACTCTGATTAATCATTCTCAATAAACATATCTTTAGATCTATACAAAGCTTACTATGTTAAACAATTCTATAATCAGATCA
>ML796254.1:71655-91315 GCA_009831015.1 Picea engelmannii | reverse complement strand
TGGACCCAGTCCAGGGGCCCTAGATATATCTAGGGACTTCAAATACTTGGTCCCAGACCAAGAAACACAATGCCCCAGGCATGGGTACCCTGGACCCAGTCCAGGGGCCCTAGATATATCTAGGGTCTTGGCCATCCTCCAGGAGAATGGCTCTCGCTGCTGCATATAAATTTAACACTTCACATCATCTTTAGCCTTCAATTTGGAATCATCATGTTCCAATATTTTTGGGACAACCCCATTTGGCCTCTATGCATCTTCATCATTCATGAAGTTTGTTATTGAAAATAAAATTGTCCAGGAAGATGTATTGATGACAATTTTGCATTTTCTTTGAATGCAAAGAATGCATGGAAGTGGTATTGTGATTTCAGCGCTAAAGAGATAAAGTCATTTCAATATCTTGTTAGAAAATTTTAGAATTGTTGGATAAATGGATATGGTAATGAGAAGCATTTAATAGATTTATATGAAGCATATTTTTTTGTTGATATCTATGTTAAAGTAGAAGATAAGGTTGTTGGTTTGATAATTGTCCATGAGAAGAACCCTTCACGTTCTTTCTTGGTTGAGATTAAGATGAGATATGACGTTTATGCTTAATTGGTAAAATATATTAGAAAGAAATATGTTCATCTTAAAAATAAATTACAGCCTTGTTCTCCATCCTATGAGCCACTTTCATATTATATTGTAAAATGGGTGATGTGTTTGTTGAAGAACATATAGCGTCCCCACATGTAGAAAACATTGGTCATGATTTTTCCACCTCATTCCTACATGAAGACAAGGGTTGTGTAACTTGTAATTCTTTTCAAAATTCAAATTTTGATGATAGAAATATTAATTTGGAAAATGTTGTTTTTTAAGAGAAACCTTGTATGATGATGAAAAGTTAGATAAATGCATTTCTTCATGTGATGAGAATGATGGCAACCAAGTTTGTGAAGTTAGTAAAGAAAATTTTCAGTTTGATAGCCATAGTTTAAGAATGGATTATTGGACATACTTTGGAGATCCCATGTATGACAATAATCGAGATGATTCTAGGGAGGAAAATGTATATTTTTTGCCTTTACAACAGTTGTCTTTAGTAAGAATTTTTTCAGAACATTCTACGATTAATTTTTAGGCATTTTTTTTATGGATAATTCAGAAAATTTTCAGATTAGGGAGCATGTTAGTGATGATGAAAGTGCTGGAAATTTTTCACCACCTTATTCTTCAAATTTTTATGAAAGTACATATGATTTTTCCGCTGGAAATCATGTTTCTAGTGCTAGAAAATGTATGGGATAGAAAAATATTGAATGCAGATTTTATAACAATCATTTCTAGCCATCCAATTGTGAGTAGAGGTATATTTCCAGATCTGAAATTTCATCTCATCATCCTTATGCTTAGTTGAAGGCATTTTCTTGTTGGAGAGGCCCACATTCTCTTTTTGCTTAAAGGTGTCCATGATGTTTTTATTGCAAATTTGTCTTTTAAGAGGCCCATATCTGACAATTTGGAGGTTGATGAAGGGTTGCCATGTACCTTTTCCAAGCCATATTTCAACCATCTTCAACATTGTATTGAGTTAGCATGTATTCTAACATGATATCCTACTTCAAATTTTTATATTGGTTGCCATGTATGTAATGTAAAATTATTTTGTAAACATTATGTACTAGAAACTTCAATTTATATTAACGTAACCATTGATTAACCTTATTTTGAATCATTACCAAATACAAGGGTAGAGTCCATGTCCTTGAGATTATGATTGAATGGTTGCATTGGCTAGTTGACTTCACTTAACCTCTTGCCTCATCCTAAGTTAGAGTAGGGTAGAATGAATAAGCTCAACACATTTGAGCATTACTTGTTTTCATGTTGTCATTCGCATTATTGGCTTATGTATTTTCTTTGTAAAGCCAATTTTGAACTCTTGATGTATTAAAAAAAAAGAATAACTATGTAGTGTTTGTGTATGTTGATTTGTATCCATCCCACCACATGGTCTTGCCTCTTCTTTCTTCTTGACAGGTTCAACCAGAGAATTTTGCGATTCTCATGCACTCCCAAAAAAAGCAAATGTTCCCGAGCTGGAGCCTATTGTTGCAACTTATATTGTATGAGGTTGCATTTTGTGATTTTTACCACATTGATGGAGACTTGATGGAGATCGTTGATTGGGGGAGTCTCACATCTCCTTGGTTGGATGATGATTGTGTTTGCTTCTTGGTGGTCTTTTCACATGTGCTTGCCTTGTTGATCACCTCTTGGTTACACTTTTGATGGATGTGGAGCATACTATCTCATTATGGTGGTTTGGTATATATGCTTATCTTGGATGTAGATGATGGTTCTAGCCCTCCAAGGGGTTAGATGATGATTGTTAGGAGATATATGTTTCACGATTGTTCAAGTTGCCTAGTGACTTTTGCATGATGATGTGGTATTAATTGGTGGCACTAGGAGGGATATTCTACATGGTCTTCATGTTGAAATATTGTAACTGCAAAGAGTATTCTATTTATTATTGAGTTATTATTCATCAGATCAATCCCCTTTTGTGGATTGATCATGTTAGGCTTTTGTACTTGACCAAATCCCCTTTTGCGGATTGGTCAAACCCTAATTATATTATGCTAATTAAGAAGTCGGCCCCCAGGCTTTATTAAAGTGGCTTTAACCACTAAGAAGAGAAGTTGGCCCTGCCTAGTGAAGAGAAACCTTTCCAACGCCTGCCAACTAGTATAAATAAAGGAGGCTAGCGCCTCATTTGTTCACTCACTAATTCACTCATCAAATGCGCAAGTTTAGAGAGCTGCAGTTGGGAGAAGAAGGAAGAGAGAGGTGCATGGCACAGTGTTGGATATTCTCTAGTGTTTTGGTTTATTGTCTTGGCATTGTATTGGCTATCTATATTAAGGAAGTTTTTGCTAGGTTTTCTCCCCCATGAGGGTTTCCCAGGATAAATGTTGTGTATCTTGTGATTGTGTTTCTCTCAGTGATCCTACCTATGCTATGGTTATCTAGTAAATTGAAAAGAAACCTAATAATAGCTCAAAACTTAACACTTCATATGTTGGATGTGTGATGGGGGACACAGTTGATGGTTGGATGGGTTAGCCCCTTTGTTATGTCTCTTTCTCTTATGATGTTGCTATGGTGAGATGATTCATGTTGCCTTTGTGGGATTTTCCTAGGTGATTTAACTTTAACGTCACATTTGCTAGACATCACTTAGAGGGGAATGCATTTCATGATGTTAGTACCCTCATTTATATGTTATTTCCTAAGTTTGAAATAGAGAAGGGGTATTACATTAGGATTTGATGATGATCTAACCTTTTCCTAAGGTTAGATGGTGATTTTGATCTAATAATCCCTTGGTGGTGGTGCACTTTAGGTTGGACCTTTTGTTTTGTTATCATGGAGGGGTTTTGCTAGAGAGAAAATCTTTTATTTCTGTGGTACAACACTTTATTAAAGTGCATCCTATATTGGCACACATGTTCATGGTTATTTAATTTGTTGGTGACTAATTGGGAGGACCATGGTTATATTTAAGCATTAACCTTTGTGCACACATGTTGAGGTTGATTTAACTATTCAATGGTTAAATTAGTCAAATTTATTCAAATAAAGGTTAACATCTTGGGCACCCTATTTTATATGCTTCATTTTCACACTTGAAGTGGTTATTTGGAATAAGTTAGAGCTTTCTAGTGGTGTGCCCCCTTATTGGGCACAACTTTCAAGGCATGCAGTATTTTATTGGTTTCTTAGAGAGGTTGGCACACTTCTCTAGGGTGCGCTCTCTAGGGTTGGACATACAGTATATGGATGATTATTTCATCGATGAGTTCTAACCACTTTGGCACATTCTCCTTTCAGGCTTTGCTTCAACTTTCAAATTCACAAGTTCAACATGGAGAATATTTATGATTTGTTGGATGGTTGATTTAGTTACATGGAACATTTTTCTAAGGCGCACCTCTCCTATGTGCTCTTTCATCTTTATTGCATGGATATTTCAGCTACACTTGGAATTTTTTGGCCTTCATTGACAAGCACCCTCACCTCTTTGACTTGGCATTGTATATTATTTTATTTGGGGTGGTTGTGGAGGTTGTTATTGAGAGGCATGTGGCACATGAGGAGGGTCACACGTGTGACTTAGCATGTTCTTGTACTCGGTCTCCTTGCTACTTTTGGATATTCTTGGAGGGATCACTTGTGGAGACAATTCTTGCTATTCTTAGTGATATATATATTATTATGTCATGGAGTTTTGGCATGGTCAAAACCCTAGTTCGCTCGTATCTTCTTGGGTTTGCTTTCTAGAGATAGTCCACTTGCTATTTTGGGGTTTCGACTACATATTTTCTTGTGGAGCACTCCATCCACGTGGCATCTAGCACATTCATCCATGAAATTAGTTACCTTGGAATTCACACATGTGGAGTGGTTGCATGCATGCACATTCTTGGATGGCACATTTCATGTGGACACTTGGCATTTGACTTGATTTAATGCCTATTTTTGGTGGTGCATCCCCTTCATGAGCATTATTTGGTGCATACTCTTAATTTTTTTGGATAAGGGGGAATTGCCTTAGAGAAGCTATTTTCCACATGTAACATGGTCAAACATGGATTGAGGAGAAATCTAACTACTCCACTATTATAATATTATTTTGATTTATCATGGAGTTAGTTAGAAAGATAATATATTTTATTGTATGAGAGATTTAACTCACTCTATATAAGAAGGAGTTTCTCTTCATTTCATTGGTAATTGGGTAATTGACAATTGGATGATTGTAAAAGAGAGTAGGGATTGAAGATTGGAGCTTGGAGCTTGGAGACGATGGTGTTGGGCTCCTATGTATATCAAATTTAAATATTAATGAAAGATGAGATATTGTTGCTTTATAGTATGGCTATTCATTTGTTGTAAATCAGATATAGGAACTTTTTGTTTTCACTCTAACATGAAGGCCTAGTAATGAGAACATTACTCTTGTAGGAATAAGCAATGTGAGGAATTTTCCTTCTTGTCTTATTTGTTGTTTTATTTCTTCTTTTATTACCTTTCTTCTATCATATCAAGTTGTTGATTGGAAAATAATTCAGGTAATAAACAACACCTTTGTGTTGAGTTGATGTGTAGTAAATTAAGCTCTCGAAGACTAGTTTCCATATCACAATTTCCAGCGAGCATCTTAAGGTTCAATTTATCAAACGAGTTCACTTTACCTTAGGTACACAATTAATTGATGAAGGTATCAAACTAGATCTTTTATCTCATTTGGTGGAAAGTGTCAAATTAGTCCTTTCGCATCACAACCTACCTTCAAGTACTTGATGGTGACAAACAAGTCCATTCACTCATGCAATATTGTGTGACTCCATTAGCCCATCGATTGAAAGGCATTGAACCCATATCATCCCATTTCCTTGTTCCCTCTTCTTCCTTTCCTTTCATTCCCATTTCCATTTTTTTCATATGCTATAACCTATGTTTTGTTAAGGCTTACTCTTCATACATCACCTAGAGCCTCCACTCCATAGCCTTAGCAATCCAACCTTTTAGGGAAGCCCCCCTTGAGTTGGAGAAGAGCCAACCTAGTGAGGAAGAGAGAGCTCTTGAGGTGACAGTGGGTAGCCTTCCTAAGTTGCACAAACTAGCCATTTAATGTTTGGGACTTTACATCATACAAGGGTACTAGATTTTGTTATAACACCAGGCCAAGGCCAGAGAAAATTTAGGTTTATACAACATTGTTAGACCTTACCAATTCAAGGTATGGAATACAACTACTCGAAACTTTTGCATGGAAGAAGTTTCTCTTATCAACTAAACGATAACATTGATCGACACAACTAGATGAATTTTTCCTTGTTTGCCAAGTTGAAATCAAGGGTAAGCCCAAATATCGTTTTTTCAGCCAAATTAAGGACCCATATGCACCCATTAAATAACCGCTACAACAACAAGACTTCCAACGTACCAAAAGTCTAGATGGTATAAATCTCTCTAGACCACTAAGCACATAAACCACTAGCAATGCACAAAAGTTAACACAAATATTTGACAATGATAACTAGCAACAACTTGCAAAGATGTCGGCTCAACAATGCAGTAGCATAGAGCTAGACTTTGATGAGCTTGTGTGTGATCCGCTTCTATCTATATCACCATTCCTCTCTGTCCTTCCACTTTGGTCAGCGTGTGTTGGCCTTCACTGGCTTGCCACAATGTCACTGAGAACCATTCATGGCTTATCCAAGGTTTGATGATGGGTCATTTGATGTTAAGAACCAAACGCTTAAAATATTAGAATAAACCAGAAGTGCACACCATGTAGTCCAATGTGAGCGTGGAGCACAACTCCAATATAGATAGAAGAGATAAGTTACACAATAACTCCTTAGAGAATAGGAGAACCTCTCCCAAATACATTCATAAATCACAATTCACATGTCCTCAATAATGACAACATGATCTCTATATATACCTATTCACACATTGCACATGTGGCCCCTTTATTATTAGGCCAACCCTACTACATATACATTTACCCATTCCATGCACATTTAACCCCATATATGCCCCCCCTTGGAGTCATATCATATACATTTAACCCCACATGTGCCCCCCTTAGAGTCATATCATTTGATTGTCTTCAACTGTGGTAAGTCACTTTAATTTTGTTGGTACATAACCAGAAGCACAATGGCTCCTCCAAAGGCACCCCAAATATTAGTTCCAAAGGTCTACCACGAGGTAATGACAATTCTCCTAATGTTATGCGCATTGATATTTCTTTATCTAAGTATCATGACGTTTGTAACACTTATAAGAAGCAAGCACTACTTGGGTACTTTATCGGCTACATACCTCTGGAGGCCATGTTTTAGGCATAGCCTAACGTGGTATGGCAGCCACAAAGTTGGTGTTTGCTTAGCAAACATCGCCTTACTAAAGGTCTTTTTCTATTTTATTTCCTTAAGTAATCGCATGGTGTCATCATCGATGACTATGAACATTGATTTTGTTATAATAACCTCGTGGTATTTTTACCTTGAGTCAAAGAGTTTGTTATGAACCAAAACCTTAAAATAACAAAATAAACCAGAAGCACACACCATGTACAACAATGTGAACGTGGAGCACAACTCCAATATAGATAAGAGAGATAAGTTACACAATAACTCCTTAGAGACTAGGAGAACCTCCTCCAAATACCCAAATACATTCATACATCACAATTCACATGTCCTCAACAATGACTACATGATCTCTATATATACATATTCACACATTACACATGTGACCCCTTTATTATCAGGTCGACCCTATTACAGATACATTTACACATTCCATGTACATTTAACCCCATATATGCCCCCCCTTGGGATCATATCATATACATTTAACCCCATATATTCCCCCCTTGGGATCATGCATAATACCCTCCTTCAAAAAGCCTTGTCCTAAAAGTTGTGCAGTTAAAGGCTTTACACGTGATGAAACCAAGTAATATGATTTTCTTATGTTCTTTCTTTCTTCTTTCCATCGATGATGATCCATCCATCCAAAATCAATTATTTTCGGTCGTAATCCTTGGTGACTAGTTGTTGCATAAATTCATTTCCCTTGATTCCATGTATTGTTGTTGAAGCTTCTCCAATTTGCAGTAGATGTTGGCCTATGATATGACCCCAAGGGGGGCATATATGGGGTTAAATGTATATGATATGACCCAGAACCTGAAATTTTGACCAAGTGAACTTCGTTATGTTTTCTCAGTATCCTGAAAATTTCACAATCTGAAACTTTGCAGAAAAAAAGTTATAGCGAAAATGTCAATATGACTCGCTTGAATCAGCAAAACCCTAGGATAGATGTTCTGAAACCAAATGTTATGACCCAAAGCCCTAAAATATCAGAATAAACCAAAAGTACACACCTTGTACACCAATGTGAACGTGGAGCACAACTCCAATATAGATAAGAGATATAAGTTACACAATAACTCCTTAGAGAATAGGAGAACCTCCTCCAAATACCCAAATACATTCATACATCACAATTCACATGTCCTCGATAATAACTACAAGATCTCTATATATACCTATTCACACATTGCACATGTGGCCCCTTTATTATTAGGCTAACCCTATTACATATACATTTACACATTTCATGTACATTTAACCCCATATATGCCCCCCCCTTGGGATCATATTATATACATTTAACCCCAAATATGCCCCCCTTGGGGTCATATCATGGTTTTTAAGTTTAACAAACAACCTAGCTACATCATCTTGCATGGATATAATTCCTAGTCTTCCCATGTAATTTTGGTTGCTCCTAGAGCACATCTGTGCACAAATATGCAACATTATATGCCATAAGCCTCCCCAGTTTTTCAACCCTATGCACCAATCTATATGAGAGTTAACATGTCTAAAGACCTTAAGGAATTTGTCTTGATCCAAGTTGGGGACAAAATGATCAAGTAATTGGTTCAATATATTAACCTAACCAACCCTTGAGTCTGTTGCCAAAAACCAAATCACAAGATTCATGCTTGTTCATTCATGGCTAAGCCAAACCCACGTGTTTCCCTACCTAACCAAGCATCACAAATTCATGCTCACTCACTTGTTCAAAACGCTAATGACTTTGATGGTGGATGGGTTTAAATAGTCTGTAAGAACTCTAAAACAACAAGACCACTGCAACCTAAAATGCTCAACCTAGTAAGTCAACATCATTTGGTGGGTTAGCACCTTTCAAGCCCACGATCTCAGTCACTCAGAAGGAGGTGGTACACCCATCCCAAATTCCTCTTCTCAAGGAGGTGGTAGAAGAGATCATTCCCTGCCTCCCTTGTTATAGTCCCAAGAAGTGCCCCCTAACTTTGAGGAACCTCAAGAAGTTCCTAAGGCATGCACTCTAAAGATTGGTTCCATGCCTCATCGTTGAAGGTGTAACAACTTCGAATGCTTATAAGGTCCTAACCACGTTAGAAGATAATTCAGATGACAAAATTATGGACAAAAGTTAAAACTGCTATAGATCCCCAATGATGGTAGCAGCATGGAATATTAGGGGTTTTGCTAGACTTTATAAGAAATCTATTATGTGTAGGATACGGGCCTTGCTTCAAAATCTCAATATCGTGAAATTTTATGGGTTTTCGCTAAAATCTACATTGAATTATATTTTTGCATGTTGTTGCTTTTGTGTCAAACCATGATGAAGGTAAGGGTGGTGTTGCGTCAATGGTCTCACCCCAACTTACCTCTTCAGTCATGGGCTAGGAGATTGAACCCTCATAGAGATTGGTCCAAATATTGTTTAACTTTGGAAGATCAGATCTTGGGGTTAGCCAACATTTTATGCTTCTAATGATGTTGAGAAGCGAATGAGCTTTGTTTTGGAAATTGTTGGTTGATGAGCTCCCCAAAGTCCACCGCATTATGTGAGTATTTTAATATGGTTGACAACTAAGAGGGTAAGGAAGGCATGCTGCTAATCAATGTTTCATGGGGAGAAAATTCTCTGGAATGCCCTCAAGGCCAAGATTAGGCTATATGACCCTAATTGGCAATAAATTTAAAGGAAAAAATCCTCTCAACTCCGATTTACTTGGTCCAAATTTTGGAAGGGAAACAAAAGGGTTATCAAGAGATTGGACCAAGCTATGTTGTTTGAGAAGAACACTTTTTACTTTGATTGCAATGGCATAAGGCATGTCCAAATTCTAGGGGAGGTTACTCTTTCAAACCACTCACGATTTACTTTTATCTCTCCTAGAGAGATAATAAAATGTGAACACACAAGGCATGCTTCTTCATGAATGTGTCTCACTTAAATCAAAGTTGTCCACGCTCTAAACTATATCAAAAGAGTGTGGAATCTCTTGCCCAGACCCAAGGGTGAAGATGATTGGATTGCATGGTGGGAAGATGCCATTGTGCAAATTCCCTCCTTCTTGAGAGCAACTGGCAATGAATTGCCTCCATCCGACGGAAACTGCACAGGGCTATGAACGAAGAATTGGAGCAGATCAATCAACACCTTCAGTTCAGCCTATTTGATGAAGAAATCCAAGCCAAAGTTGCTAAGATTTAACACTTTCTTAAAATGGATGAAGTTGACCAAGCCCAAGAGGTCAATCAATAGCCCTCCTCTGCTAGCTAAAGATGAGGAATCAACCAACAATGGATTTTTTTTAAGCCCTTGCTACTAAGGAAGCTACTGAAGAAATCTATATGGTGAAAACAATCAATGGTCAGCTTACCAAACAAGAGTTGATGAACATTGAGGACAAGTTTGTCAATCATTACTAGTTGGTGTTTCAATGTCAAGTCTATTAGAAATAATGGTCATAATTAGAACTTAGATACATTAATTAGGACTTAGGCATATAATAAAGTCTTGACTCTTAATAATAAAGTGGTATAATAATGAGTTATTTAATGTAGTAGTTCATGTAATAGTTAACTGCGTTAGGTAATTGGGAGTTACGTAACGTACTCTTCTTTTCCTACCATGTAATGAGACATTGCATCACCTAATTATGGATCAATCAATCCACTCTTTCTTATTCTTATGTATATTCTTGTCCCAGTTATGATGGATAGGGGCCCACAAAGAAGGGCAAGGACGATCCCCAACTAATGTGGGTGTCATCCCATCAGCTGCCTGATTTATGATCCTTGCTATGTGTGCTTTTGATTAAATGTGTCAGAAGGCCAGCATTTATTATTGTTTATGGTTCTATGACAGCTGGACTGCTTTTAGCGTTTATGTATGCCCAAATAGCAATTTTGATAACTATGGTGCTCTAGGGAAATTTTGATAGTGGGTTACTCAGTTTTGATATAAGTTGTTGTGGCTGCTAAGCAGCCCACTTTTTGGATATAAAACGATTTGTGTGTACATTATCTATTTATATTAATAGTCAAAGGAAATGTTTTATTCAAAGAAAAAACAATGCAATAGCATAATGGTAATATAAGGAAATGAACTCCACTTCTATACTCATGGTGACCAATGAGTAAGCATAAAATGGTGTAACAAAGAAGGTAGAAGAAAATGTAGCCGCATTCCCCAAAGTGCAAATCAGACTTCATTTGTCACATCACAACCCTCCCATCGCTTGTCAGTTCCTTGCTTTATTCATAATAAATTTGACCTCAAATCAAGGCAAGCAACATTCTACTTCAATATGCACACTTTTCATAGAGAATGGGACATTGACACTTGACCTCTCATTTTACAAAAGGTGCAATGTGTTTTCAATATCAAATCCTCAAGATTTAATTATGCTGAAAACTTTTGCTTAATTACGTGGAGATGATATTTTCAATTTTGGGGGGACATTACATATTATAATGAAAAACTTTCGTGCTATTATGCCATGGATTTAATTATTTTAGTTTTGTATATTCAGATGTTGAATTCCTGTGTATTACTTTTCGCTTGTTATTGTCAAACTTGGAATTCAGATACTGGATCAAAAGTCAACAAGTATGTTCAGTTTATCTAGTAGTCCGTCGAATAAATGGTTGTTGTGTCCACCCTCATCAAATTACATAAATTAAAATAGAAGAGGTATTTGGAACCTACTAGTTTATCACTGCAATACTTACAACTTCCATGTATAAACATTAACTGTCTCTGAAGGTGTGATCTAAGCAGTAAAAAGCACGTTTTCACAAAGTTGGCAGTAGTTCAAATCTTAAATATAAACTCCTTAATTTCAGGAAAAAAACACAACTGGAAGAGCTAGTTCAAAACACATGGAAGACACCTCTTACCATTACCAAGGACTTAATTTACTGTTGGGAATCTTTGGTATTGAGCATATTAATCCTATGACCTAATTGCGCAGCTGATCGACGCCATCTTGATAAACTTCAAGAGGCCATAGACAAAACAAATGTCCCTAGAAAAAAAGGAATACCAAGAACCAGACAGAACTAAACTGTGCCAAGTAAGATAAAACTTTAGAAAAGAAATAAAAAAGAAAAGGAAAAAGCAGTAAATTGAAGATATGAAGAGAAGGGAAGAGGGTTGAAATTCTTTTCATTCACAGATGATTTGGATCCTTTTGGGGAGGGTTATTTGACGAGTACACTGGATCATTTGTACTGCTATGAGAAAAATTATAAGCAGATAGACTATGATGATCAAAAATTCATTAGCAGCCATGCAAACCTCCCAAAACACAGTGAGAACATGGGTGCCTAGTAAGCCTGGAGTCACAATCAAGCCCTCGGCAATTATCAAAATTTCAACCTTCACAGCCCTTCAAAGTGCTTTCAAGTTCCAACCCATCATAGAAGGGTTAAGCCATATGCCCATCAAAAAAAAGTAGGCCTAAAAATCTGCCTCTCAAATTTGAATTGCAATCAATAATACAAAATCTCTAAAAGAAGGGTGAATCCAATAATCACTGGTCAAGGATGGATATCTACTATTTGCATTATGCACGTTGGTGAGTTTCATGTTCAGGAGACTTTTAGATTTATATGAAGATACTATTTTGAGGGGCATCTTTGTCCACCGTCCCATCAGGTTTAGTGACTTTGTCTACTGTGATTGCATGATTTTCTGAATTGTGACAGCCATAAATTCCAAAAGATGCAGGTGTATTGGCCTGTCTGTCTATGTCTATGGTTAGAAGCTTTTGAATCAGGAATGGAAAGCAATATTCAAGTTGAGCAGCAATTTCTAAGATTGTTTGTTTTGCAGTGCATCCAGGAGTGGGGTTGTCGCTCTGAGTCTGGCCTAGATTAGAGATTATAATTTATTACTAAGGATAAAAGTCAAGCCCTGACGAAAGCCTGCTCCTCAAATGGGTTGATAACATGCATGTCGAGCAGTGCTTCTAAGCTCTGTGCCTACAGATTTAAATTGAGTGAAGAGGATTTGAGGCAGGAACTGGAAGTATGCGGCCGTTTGTGCATTGGATGGATTCGGATGCTTTAATACGATCTTAGACATGCTAAAGCAGACTTGATAGACATCGAGAAGCAGCATTTGATACAGCAATGGAAGTCGCAACAACACTATAATATAATCTTCTTCACATGAGGCATGAATCTTAGAAGGACAAGGGAGATGGAGATGAGAATAAGAATAGAGATGACCATGACAAACCCCGCTAAAAGTGCCACATCCGGCATTATCCAGGCTTCATAGGTGGGAGGTAAGTCCATATTGATACGGACGCACTATTTTGCTTGGGCTTCAGCGTGGCCCACACAATCATAACTAGGGCACTCTGGTAGTGTTCAATTTGGATGCAGATATCAATACCAACACAGACACTCTGATCAATCTTCAACACTTATGGTATATGTGTGTAATGCAATGTCTTGTGTTTTCCTATTGTGTAGCATTTGAGGGATTTCTTGATTTGTTTAATTGTTCCAATGTTTTGTGGATCGAATCACTGGATTTTCATCCACGAGAACTAGGTTTAAACCTGTTAGACAATGAAAATGCAACCCTTTCTTCTTCAAACAAAACCCCACATGAATGGGATTTGGGGAAAAATGTATCTGAAAACAGTGAGATGATTCCTTGAAGAGAACAATTATCCAAAACTACCAGTGCTATTTATATTTTCATTTGTTGCGATAAGTACAGCAAGAGTGGACACCTTATCTGATCTCAGATATATGTTTTAAAGATCGTATTTTTCTTTAAGTCTATAATAAAATTTTAAAAATCTCTGTATTTTAAGCCTAATTTAGACTATAACAACAAAATCAGATCTATATGAGTGTGCGCACGCGCAGTCAAAAGGGACTGCATTTTATAAACTTCTCTTTTCGAAAAGAAAAGCCCTTCAAACTGAAATGCCAAACCGCCCTTCAACTTCGATCACTGACCCTGTGCTCTTAAGATCGCCGACCAACATTAGCTAGCTGGAAAGTGGAAAGGAAGGAACCAACCCAGAGACAAATATTAAATTTATCCAAGAAACTCGGGAATAAAATTAATTCTTTCGTGCACAGACCATAAAAATAACTGTGGAAAAGACTTAAAAAATTGGGAGGCGAGGAGGGGCAACCAACCCAATGACAGGTTCTAAAACTACCAGGAACAAAATCAATTATTTCATGTACAGACCATGAAAATAATTGTGAAAACACCGAGAGGAAGAGAAAAAAACCTACCTCTGCTATAACAATTTGGAGGGTTTCTCCGACAGGAACTTCTCTAAGTGAAGCTCCATCCAAATCCCCAAAATATCGCTTCGAGGCCTGCTCGGTTTTGTCCCTAACAGCAGGATATCCGTTGTCATATTTGTATTGGGCTCCCTTTGTATTCTCAGATTCTTCCTGTGTGGACTTCAGTAAATGTTCACGAGACGGGGGCTCAGCTTTTCGGCCTTTCTGCTTCTTCTTTCTTATAATGATTCCAAAACATCTACGGAACCAACCCATCGCTTATTTTCGCACAAAATGATGAGCAGCTTTCGATTCAAATATGTTCAGCAGAAGAGTAATACTGAAGACTATATCACTCAATCATTATGCTGACTGTAGAGGAAAAATAGCATCAATGAGGTGGCATGGAGAAATTGGAAATTTTGTTAATCCTTTTGGGATTCGGTATCTATGGGAGTATCCCATTGGTTAAGCATCTTAAAATTCCTTCCACTGCGTTTTCAAACAAGGGCTTGTATTTTTGTTTTGGAGTCAACTAACTTTAACTATGATTAGTAGTGTGCAAAAACCAAACTTCCCTGTGCAAAAACCAAACTTCCCTGTTACAGTGGCATATTTTTCGGATGGATTTTTTTTCTATTTTTAAACTTTTTTGTCTGGATTGTGTAACAATGTTTTAGATAAGTTATAAATAATTATATATAAAATAATTCTGCCATAAGATCATTTATAATTTGAAAGTTTTTTTATATAGATATTGATTTTTAAATATAAAATTGAAAGTTTTTTTAATATAGATATTGATTTTTAAATATAAAATTTGGGATATATTTTGGAGTTAATGTAATAATAATCTAAGTCAAATTGATAATGATATTTCATTCATATTTTTATTTAGTTTTTTATTTAATTTGTTATTATTATAATTTGGTTAAATAATATTTTTTGAAATTCACCTTAATTGGATGATAGGGACAAGCTCCAATGGTGTGATCACTCCTCGAGGAGCGTTGCCACATGTCACTCATGCTCTACATCAATAGCCCACTTAGGCATCCTCCCTATCCTCCTCCCATGTGCTATCATTTTACCTCCCACCTTGGCTCCATGATGTCCCTCTGGCACAGTTCAATCTCCACCTATGTCCTTCTCACGCTTTATGTTCTTTGGGCTCATTCATTTGAAATTATAGCATTTGCAACCCCGATTGTGTACCCTTGTTGGTTATGTACTTCCCCTTAGAGTCGGGATGGCTCTTTCATTTGCATTCTTCTGTGGGTTTCACATTCGTTTGGCTCCTTTGTTTCCACTCTGCTCTCGGTTGCTCTCTCATCCCCTTCAGACCCCTTGGCTCACACCTTGCTCTGTTTTCTTTGCACTCTTTTCCTTCCGCTTTCACCCATGGCCCGAGGTAGCTCTTCTCGTAGCTCCAAAGGGAATCATTGTTGATCTTCAGGCTCCTAACTCATATCAGTTGCAGAGGAATCAGTAGAGGCATATCAAGCTCACACTCGCCTGAGATTAGAGTGGAAATCGACATGGAAGAGGCTGATGTTAGGGTCCTTAGGCACTTTGTTTTTTATGAAGAGGTCGTGAACAACACTCACTCTTGGATTCCTGACCCTGGTACCACACGAGCCAAGGAGTCACAGTATTTGAAGACCATTGATATCTACTAGAATTTTAAGACGCTAATGGGCAAAGTTCTTGTAGAGAAGCACAAAGCTCACCAGGAGATTCTACTATAGTTGGATGACGTGCAACTATAGATAAAGCTAGTGGACCACAAAATTAATTTGTTGCCAGAGAAGCTAGTTGGAATGGACCTAACCCAGCTAGATTTTCCCCAACCTCAAGTTCCTGTGGCTGAGGACCACCCTCCTTTGGCTTAATTCACTCGTGTTTTTTGGTTTAGTTTATTTATTTTTCAGTTTCAAAGGTCTGTGAGCTTTAGCCCCACCTCCTTTCAGTTTTCACTATGCTAAGCAGGCTCATCTCAAATTCTTATTTTGTTATTTTCTGGTTCAAATCCTCAAAAACAATGGTTTTACATGTATGTTAAGCTAAACAAATTGATGCATTGTTGTTGCTTGATTTCCAAGCGATGGACCAGGAGCAAAATTTTTATACAATATTCTCTTAAGCTAATACAAAGTGTGTAGATTATATATATATATATATATATATATATATATATATATTAAATTGATAAAATTATATTTTTAATGTAAAAATAATTCAAGATTCTTAATATCTTTATTATAATATTAAAATTTTATCCATCCAAATTTATTTTTATTTCAAATTTTATAATAATAATAATAATAATAAATATAAATTATTATAATATTAATATATATTAAAATTTGATTTTACAATAATACTTTTTCTTTACCTATTTAATAATAAATCATAAATACAACCAACACACTTTAATATACTTTTTATTTACATATTTAAAAATACGTCATAAAACAACCAACACAACGAACACGCTTTAGTATAGGTTGAAATTTGGTTGCAGGTTAATATTCCTCATTTACCTATTTAAAAATAGGTCAGAAAAACAACCACTATATAATGAATGTATCGTAAAAACAACCACCACATTATTATTATATTAATGTGATGAAAATAACGTATATGCCACTCTCGTTAGTCAAATTGTATTTAAAAGTTCATAAAGACAATAACCATAAATATTAATAGCCAACCACATTTCCAACCACATATGTACCCTTGAATGATATTGTTATCAAAGTGAAAAATTATTTATATTACATACATCTACCAAAAACATTTTTTTCAAAATTAAAATTAAAATTATATATATATATATATATATATTTTAAGAAAGTGTAATTTTGTATTATATATTAGTTGTACCAAGGTAAACAACAAAATTCAGCTAGGTTAATACAAAATTTTAGTTTTTTTACCATGAATTTTTCTACTACAAATAAGTTATAGATTAAGCAAATAAGCTTGAGAAAATTTCAAATGGTTTGATAGCAGTGTTTCTTCACAAATTGCCCCATCAAAAATATAACTTTGTAATACACCAATTATTATTTGAGCCATGATTCGGGATCCCCTGCGCTCCATTTTGAAGTGGAGAGTTTTCTTCAACATCCATTAGCACAGCTCTAGGTCCCCCTCGTCCTTACTCAGTGACATGATGAGACACAACTGACAGCTAATTGATAGAGATGGATTGAGTATGTTGTGGTGAGACCAAAGCTCTCAGAAATTGACACTCAAATTCCAAACCTTCTATGCGTTGAGTAAAAACTTGTTCCAAATTTCCTACTTTAGGTGATAACTGTTGGAGAGCATATTGATTAGCTTTAGAGATTTCTTCATGGCGTCAGAGGATTTGTCTTATTTCCCTCCAAGAAAGGTCCATTTTGAACCCGAACAAGGCACCCCTATAACCTGAACAATCAACCTTCAAACAACAAATACTTTTACCAGTAGCATTGTTTAGCACAACATCTAAAAAACAAATGTTACAAGCAATTATTACCCTGTATCCTTGATTTAAATATTTTGCATAAATAAAGCTCCCACGAATTTCAAATCCAAGAATATTGTTGTGACCATATCAGACTTCAATATCAAGTTCTGAATTGGATTATTTATCAACAAGAAAAGGAACAAAATAGAGCGTAGTTACCCAAGAAAAAACACAAGTAACCTCCAACTTTGAGGGGTCATGTTCATACAACAGAGAGTCCAAATCAAAGGGTCTTAACCCAACAGGGAGACAAACCCACCATCTATCTTCTATCACACGACTCAAAGATTTTGCATAAATAAAACCTCCACCAAAATAAAATCCAAGAGTGTTGTTATGACCATACCATGCTTTGATATCAAATTGTCAGTGGAACCCTTTACCAACAGGAATAAGAACAAAATAGAAAGAAACTACCCAAGACAAAACACTTGTAACCTCCAACTTCAAAGAATCTCATTCATACACCAGAGGATCCAATTCAAAGGTTTGAGACCCAGCAGAGAGACAAGCCCATCAGCTATCATCTATTGCACAACTCCATAATTTACCATAACGAGGAAAAAAGCCCAATACACCATAAAGCAATGTATAGCCCCAAAATAAGACAACAAAGTTGATGAACACAAAGTTCAAGAAGTTAGGTAGAGACCCTCTAAGATTCAAGGACAAACTCCCCCCATAACCGAAATAGTCATCACTTAAGAACATAAGGGGCCCACCATCAACCACTACCTCTTCCCTATTAAAATTACTTTTGCTAACATAAAACCCAAAATGCAAATAATGATCTACAATTTTAGAAGCCAAACTAGCTAACACCCAAAAACGAAAGGCGTAAAAAAGAGGACGTGAAAACCTGTGGGCCAAATGAATTATGGCCATCAGATATCGATTACCCAACATCTAACACTTCCCCTTCAACTCACTCGACTCTGACTCGCCCCACTTTCCCCTCAGACACCAAGAACCAAGACTAGAATTGAGCATCGACGCCATAACTTTACCCAGATTCCAATAACTAATGAATTTGCACAAGACATCAATATTGTAAGCAAATACTCTCTTATTAATTGAGTGTGTAGGCCATTGTTCCATGTGACTATGTTTCCATTCACAAAGCCATATATCCCAAAGATTTGAATACTCTGTCATAAATTTAAGGTACAAAGCAGTAACCCTTAACACAATTGACATCAATTTCCCCTTCATCAAGACCTGAGTCATATTTAACCCAATGATCCACCAAATGATTTTGATCTCTCATTTTATGGTAAGCTCTATAATCATTGTATTCTCCAAAAAAACTAAGGATGCGAGAAATGGTACCTGTAAATAAATTGTTTCCAGCATTGGATTGCTTAATTAGGGCTCGGATGACAAGCATGGAGTCTCCAAGGATAATGATTCTATGAATTCATTTCTATGTAGCAATCTTAATGCCTTGCCACAATGTGTATGTTTGAGCAGAGTTGTTGGAGATCGAACCCAAACCCAAGCAAAATGAGCAACATTATTCCCTCCGGGATCACAAATTATCCCCCCACATCTGTCGCCCCTATCTAATGTCTTTATATATATATATATATATATATATATATAAATGCATTTTAATGTAAGAGTGGGCCTAATGGTTAAGAACATGTGTTTCCTCTTAAGAGGTCACAGGTTCAAATCCAGAGGGGGGTAGGGTATGTATGCCTTCGTAGACTTTACCAGTCAAATTGTTGGGCGAAGGGGGGTCCCTTGTCCCACAAACAAGGGGGTCTCATACACCAAATTTAGTGTGCTAGCTTGGTCGTGACCTTAAAAATAGATTATTATTATTATTATTATTATATACTTCAAATGTTTTTTAAAAGTTTCAATTCAAAATAAATAGTTGCCATTGAGAAAAAAGAGTGATCTAAACTTTTCAGAGAAAAAAAAATTATATATATAT
>ML796254.1:46333-71458 GCA_009831015.1 Picea engelmannii | reverse complement strand
TCCGTGGACCAAAAAAAAAAAAAAAAAGTACTCTAAACTTTTTAGGAAATGACTTTTTTGGCCACTTAGAATAATTAAGGAGGAAATTGGCATTTTTAATCTGAAATTTTATATGAATTATTTTAGAGTGATGAAATTAAATGTTAATATTGTACAATTTAGTTGTAATAGGGGTATTCGAGTGTGTTAAATCCATTTTTACATTAAAAACGTTACTCGTATTTATCAAAAAAATTGCAATTTCAACAAAGATTACTAAAATAATTATAATGACGACAAATTAAAAAAAAAAAAATCAAGATCCTAAATATCCATCTTCTATAAATGTAAAACTATTACACATACTCACACCAATTTTTATATTTTTTTATTGATTTTGTTTTTCATGCTTTATTTGAAAATAAGAAAGGAATAATTATTCATGTATTTTTTAATTTTTTTCTTTTCTTGAAATGGAGTTTAGTGTTATTTTGGTGACTTTTGAGTAATTCACATAACGACATTAAAAATCAATTTTAAATTAGTAAATTCTTATCACTTTATTATTATATCATAATATAATTGGTTATGCTCACTAATAATACTAAACATATAATTTCTCATTTGAAGGGAATAATTATCCATGTATTCATTTATTTATTTTTGAAATGGAGTTTAGTGACGTTTCGGTGAATTTTAGGTAATTTATATCCACTACAGTAAAAAACAATTTTAAATTAGTAAATTTTTATCACTTTATTATTATATTATAATATAATTGATTATTTTTATTAATAATATTAAACATATAAGGGAGGCAGGTGTGGGAGGGGTTTTGTATAGTTCTAGAGGAAAAGGAATGCTACACTACTCCTGGAATTTGGGCGTAATCATCAACAACATGGCAGAGACTTATGCGATGTATCAAGGAGTACTCCTAGCTCGTGAACGAAAACTTAGCAACATTATCGTAATAGGGGACTCAAAAAATATAATTTGGCACTTCGTCAAAGGGACAAGACCAAAGAACTCAAAATTGAAAAGAATCTTTGAGAGAATTAGAGCAATCTTGTCCTCATTCCATTCCTCCTTCTATCATGTCTCACACGCTAACAATACATAAGCGGATGAACAGGGGAATTTAACAATTGGAAAGGCCCCAGGTCATATGGAAATGTTGGGCAGGCACCTTTTCTCAACCCCCCTCCCCCCCAATGAATCAACCCCCTCCCATCATCGCTCCACCTGGCGCTAGTCTCCCTGCGGCGCTACAACTGGCTGAGCCTTGTAGTAAGCCAAGCATCATTCTCAAGGAGGAGTTGTACTCCCATATCATCCAGCCTATGGGAACCTACACACAAAAAGTAGGCAATATGGATATTTCAGATCACTCTGTGTTCCTCCTTCATGGGAACTTATCGTACCCGTCTCTCCACGCTCGCTCAATAGCCCACAACATCACCTCTGCCATAACTTCACCTGAGGTAAGCGTAATTGAAGGGAACTCAGACATGATTCAGCGCAAGTGAATGCAAGCAATACATGTCGCTCCAATGCTTGAAAGCCATTCAAATCGTGAGATTGCACATCATTCATGCATCGGGATTTTAGCTAGTGGAGGTAAATTGGAAGGCAAGCTCTCGACCCATTGCCACAACCAGCCACACTGAAACTCTGCAGTTTGGAATTTCATATGGGAAGGGGAATTACAATGCCTAAGCAGTCTAGGAATTTGCCAATGCCCCAGAACCAGAGGGATAACCCAAGATAAAGTCGTGAGCATCAGCAGCACATGAAGCAACTTTGACAGAGGCGGCATTGATAGACACACCATCGATAGAGGCAGCACCAGAGGCAGCGTAGATAGAGGCAGCATCGACAGAGACAACATCATCGACAAAGGCAGCGTTAGAGGCAACATCACGATTAGAATGGAGGTAATTTTCTAGCAATCACAGTCAGTCTAATTGCAAAAATGGCTCAGCGCTCAGCTCGTGAAAGACCAGAGGAAGAGCTGGTGGACGATAATTTCTCCACCACCCAGCAGCTAGTACTCTGTCTTGATTCTCACAGCTCCACTCTCACATTCACACTAGACACTCTAGCCCAACACTGCACATTAATAAATCAATTACAAGATGAAGTTGAGTTTCTCAGACGCCAAGGTGAGAACATGGAAGCAAAGATGGAAGCCAGGCCACCAAACTCATTGACACAAATCCATAATGAGGAAACAGGAAGTAGAGCAGACCCCACGCTGCCTAATATGAACGTAGTGCTAGAGCCCCCTCCAGAGGAAGACCGATTTTAAAGAAGATTAGTAAGGCACTCCTCAATTTTGTAAAAATGGCGTAAATAAATCTTTCGCAAGATAGTTTTAGGATAGAAAAGAAAAGCTTTGCTTTCAGTGAAGTAGAATCAAATCTAGACTCAATTTTGTAAACCTTTTTGTGGAAATTTTGCAGCTAGTATCTCTTCCACCAGCACCCTCCTTTGTAATATGTGACCTCGATTGTGCCTTTTATATATATAAAAAATTTAGTTTCTATAAAAAAAAAATAATACTAGACATATAATTTCTCATTTTGAGGATGGGTATGAAATGAAAATTTTGGACCTTCATTGAATGAATGATGGTGCTTGTGCGACAGAACCAAGTGGCAGTGGCATGTCTAGGGTTTTTCCCTAACCACGTGTAAAAACCCCTCTCGGCCATGATCCGGCCATGCATGGTTGGTATTCTCCTTCTAGGCTTCATTTTAAAGTGCTCATCTTTGGTGGTAGCTACTCACCCCTTACTGATTATATTGCTTGCATGGTTGCAACTCATTCAACTTCAGTCTCCTCGAGTGCATCTAATAATCACATGGAAGCCAATCTTGGGCAATATGTGGAAGTCAATATGGATATATCTAGTTCTCTAGGAGTTGGTATGGACAATGGTCATAGATCTGGTTCTCTTCCTCCTAACGCTAATTTGGCTAAAGCTCATTTCAGTGATATTGTGAAGAATGTCATGCATTCTCCTCGTCTTCTAATTCAGAAGGCCCCAACCATAATTATTCCCATGGTGGACGATATTGCATTTCGGGAGACCTTCTACCATACCAATGGGCTTATTTGTCATTTCAAAAGTCCTAGGCCTCGTTTAGTCGATATGCACAAATGCATTTCAAACTCATGAAAACCTCAGTTAAAAGAATATGATTTTATTAACCCACGTGCAAAGGTTTTCTTCATCATTGAGTTTGATGTTGTTGAAGATAGGGATTTGATTTTAAACTCTAGACCTGGTTTTGAGGAAACTTTGGATTATGTATGAAACCTTCGACTCCTTCCTTTGGCCCTCTGACAAATTCCCTTTCCTTGACTCCTGTGTGGATTATAATTCCAAATCTACCTTTGCATTTTTGGGGTTCTAACTCTCTTTGAGCCATTGGCAAAGCTCTTGGAATATACTATCACAAAAGTAATGAAACAAAGAGATGGAGCACTACTACATATGCCCACATATATGTTGAAATGGACTATGGTAAAGGGTTTCTAGCAAAAATAATTATGAAAGGTGAGAACTACTCCTGGATGCAAAATCTTGATTATGAACATGTTTCTTTCCATTGTAGATCTTGCTTTGAAATAGGGCATTTAGTAGCAAATTTCCCAAAAGGGCCAAGGAAAGTTAAGAAGCATCATTGAAAACCAACTTGTTGGGTTAGGACTAAGGAAGAACAACAATTGATTACCAAGGAATATCCACCTAAATTGGATCCCCTCCTACGGAATAGCCAGAAGTGGATATAGAGGAAACTAGGGACACATCAATGGTTATCAATCAAACTAGTGATACTCCCTTCAAAGCAAACCCCACATCTCGGGAAGAATCGACACAACAAGGTTCAGTACAAGAGGATCCTACTTTCCACTTAGACCCGATTCATGATGCAAAGCCCCCTAATGTGAGTTGGGTGAATTAGGCTAAAGAAGATGAGATGCAAGAACAATTAGATCCCCCCGATCAAGACAAATTGGGAAAGGTGGGAATAGCAAGGACCTCAAYAAAGACAATGGAAGTTTGGACAACAATAACAAAGAAGAAAAAATATTCTTCAATAGCACAACCAATAGTGACAAGAAGTTGAGCACGTAATCCAACATAGTCGTGYAGTATTTCTATCTTTTATCGTGTCAACAATTTTTCAGAATTTACTCGTGTAAGAAATATCGGGATGAAGTTTATGTACACATAAGTATTATATGTATTTGGAAAATAAGGAAYTAGAAATTTTGTTTGAWWTCCAAAGCCAGTAAATTTTGTAATACCAATGTGAGCTTCAACTACAATTAACAATTTTTACTAATACAAATATCTCCCAGTTACAATTAAAAAAAAAAAAACTAAACATAAAATTTCATATGCTCGCTAATGTATTTTGTTGCATTTTACCATATTAWWTTTTTTAAATTGATCAGTTAAATATGGTTATGTATGGTGGAAAGTGAAACAAGAAAKCTATGTTAGGGTTTTGAGACTCATCATATGATCTAGGTGGATATCGGWGGCCACCCACCTTTTCCAACTAGCTCAAAATAGTTTTYTGRCAATTTTGGTAATTTACTATTTTTAGCAGTTTTTAACTTCCGAGGCCATTTTGAAGCCCTAAACGACGTTTTTGGRAAAACATGAGCAATATTGYARTTCCTTCGATATTACCTCCAAAATGAATCTCCTCAAYGATACCTTTCCAACAGGCTATCATGCGTCTAAAACGGAGAATGTATGCAAAARYTACGACCCCGGGAAGTTGATGTACTAACTTACCCAAAYGGGGCCCACATGACTTTTGGCGCTTCATCTCCTAGGGTTAGGTTTTGRATGTCTAGGGTTTTTGGCATTCCTRTTTATTGTAAAAAGGCCWTCAGAGCCTCATTGTAATCATCTTCTTGCGAATGTGAGTAGCCGTCACATCTCTTCTCAGAGATAMGCTGCCACCATTCTAGCGAGTCTTTCACTCTRTATTTTTACAGTCTCTRTACATTTCTTTCATTAATAGAAATTGTGTATTAYTGTATATATGTTTTTATGGTTGCATCTCTGATACATTTCTGTTATATTATTAAATATCTGTGATATTTCTGTGCATTTCTTTATTATATCTCCGCTCTCATTTCRTGCYGAAAATAATATGGATCATCATAGCCCTCCTRCATTTTCATACCTCCACACCACTTTTCCATACAGTTGCAAAGACTCATCAYGRCCCTTCATATGCTTKTGCCCCTCGCTTCGCATTCTGCATCAATTTTAGCAYGTGGGTGCACTTGCTAGTTCATTCCACTATCCTGCCTTCTATCTATGTTTGTTTCTTATGYGATTACTTCAAGTTACAATTTGCTTCCCCTTACATTGACATGTGTCATTTTTGTTGGGCATTAAATGATGATGG
The DNA here is from genome assembly GCA_009831015.1 of Picea engelmannii. Lineage (NCBI taxonomy): Eukaryota > Viridiplantae > Streptophyta > Pinopsida > Pinales > Pinaceae > Picea > Picea engelmannii. Next base: position 66,035 of record ML796254.1, on the reverse strand, counting down.
CTAAATGACAACGTGTTATTTTAAGGAAAATTTGGTGTAACATCCCCAGTTCTAATCCCTGTGAATTGTAATGTAATTGTATAAATTTGAATTACGCTGGTGAGCCGAAGTGTTTGGGCAAAGAGATTGTATTGATTTAATGTGGCTACGGCCAAGCGATGTAATATATCAATTGTATTTCAATGTTTTAATAATAAAAATGTGATGCCAACTGCCAAGGGGACATGGACAAGAGATGGGGGCTGAACTAATCCACAAGAGAGGGAAGTGTCTAGGATAATGGTTGAGAGGGGTCAAAAGGTGAATTACCCATGTATATTAATTAAACCCATTTTCCTGAACTTGAATATTGTATACGAACCTTCCCATTTCTGATTGAGTGTTCCCAAAGCCAATATTGAATGCATGTAAGAGGGTGGGTGTGAATGGTCACATCCCAAATTTATTGGGCACATGGGGGTTGAGTACAATCAGCTTGGGGAAGAGTGTGATTTAAAATAAGGCAAGCCACAAGAGAGGAAATTTGTATGGGTTAGGACAACAAGTTTGGTAGTAGTCAAGTTTGTGCATGGGAAGAAAGAAAGAAAAAAAGAAAGAGAGCTTGGAGTTGGTGCAACCATGGAGGTCGAACTCTAGAGTGTAACTGGAGTGAATTGGAGTTGAAGAACTGAAGAGCCAGGTTTTCAGGCCTGAAGAGTGAACTCCGAAGTGAGTTGCATTGTAACAACAAGTGTTGTTGTTGTTGTTTCGCTGACAATTTTCCTAGGAGCAATTTCCCTTGAGTTCCCAGTTGAGAGATTCTCAGTTACTCGCGCCAGAGAGACCCTGATAAACAAATGGCACATTCCTTGGGTTATCCCTGATAAATAGATGGTACGTCTCTTGGGTTATCCCTAATAAAAAAATGGTGCATTCATTGGGTTAGGTAGATCAGGAGGAAGAGATATGGTAGGAAAATCAACATAGTTGCAGGAGAATGTCAATTGGGTTATGAGAAATTATGAAGCAGTTGAGAGTTCCTAGCGTTCCCAGTTGAGAAATTCCTAACCAACCAAATGCACTAGGGGCCCTGATAAATGAATGGTACAACCTGAGGGACCCCGAGCAGTGAAGGTGGTACATTCCTTGGGGAATGTAAGTTGTGGGGAAAAGAGAAAGTTGGAGGTTTGGAACTGTTGTGAGATTTATGAGCTCTGAGTGGAATGTGAGAGACCGCCCTCTTTTGTGGATTACTAGCCTCAGCTCGAGGGTGACTAGCTATTGAGATTTGGATTAGTCGGTCTATGGTTGGGTGGAACGTTCGTCCCAAGAAACCGGTTGCACCATTCTTGTTTTAAGATAAGCGTTAAATCTTGGTGTTGAGTTATTTACATTTGTTATTGTTGCGCATGAACTATGCATGAATGAGAATGACTTATATCATGTTGTAATGAGTCGTTTAGTTGTATTTCATGTTGATTATTAACATGCTTTATATGCATTTGTTTCATGGTTATATACAATAGCTAAATATGTTCTAGTTCATAATTGTAAGCTATTGGAAATCGACTGACTGTAAAAGAATTAATTAGTTAGCATAAATCTCGTTTTTATGTTTATTCTTCACATATTGTGGCTTAGTTGGAGGCTAGGTACGTTACATATAGTATTAGAGTTGTAAATAAGAATATTTTTGCATGATGTGGCCTAGCCTAGGTGCTGGTTATGTTACATTTGGTTACATGTCATGAAAGTTGATGGATGTAGTGATTTTGTGATCATTTGAAAACAATTAAGAGTTCATATGTGTATGTTTGGGGTCTTCATTTGAGAAGTATATAGAATTGGGAGAAGAAGCATGAGATCCATAGGGAAATTGGATCCCTTTTAGAGATATACTATCAACTTAATGGCCCATGGTAACAAAGGTTTTCACTAGACTACTACTTATAAATTTTATTCTAAAATGTAGGATGAAGATCAAATGGAAAGCAAGGTCTGGATCTCAGGACTAACAAACACTGGTTATATGACAAAGGTATTTGATTTCAAAGAGGTAGTGAATTAGTGTGCCAAGTGTTTTGATGCCAATTATACACTAATGAGTTTGAAAGAGGAAGAGAAGATGCATATGTTGTTCATGCCCTTAGTGTTCGAAAGAATGATTTTCCTTCTAAAGCTAAGGAAAATTTCCAAGGTCTCTGAGGTCGCTACTTTTCTTGAATGCACATGGTGGTGGTAACAATATTTTAAATTAGTGGCTTATCACAACCTACACAAAAGAGTTTTAAGGCATACTGGGTCAATGTTAGTGAATTGTTCAAACCTTATTGATGCAAGAGCATTACTATCACATCAAGAAAAGCATATGTGGAAGCAAATTCGACACTTCAACACATTGAAAGAGCTAAACCGACTCTTAACCTTATGAGTCATTAGGTTGCATTAATTAACCTGAGTAGGTAACCGCTGGAATAGAAGGTGATAGAATTTAGATAGGAGGAAGAAGAGCGAGAAAGCTTTGGGTCCTTAGATAAGTTTTCTAATTATAATGATTGTAAGAGATAGAGGTGTAATCATGTTCTTTTTTGGAATGAATAGAGCAGAGGAAGTTGATCCAATTGTACAGTGTTGATATTGTTTACAAGTTTACTGTTGTTATGAATTTTGTGGGTGTATGATGTTCTTGGTGAATGGATGAACTTATGAAGAATTGAATAAGCTTCAATTGTTTCTCTTATGTAAGTTATGCAAGGAGTGCATATTGAACACAAGGAGTGGGTGTGAGAGAGTCTTGTTCGACTCAAAGCTCAAAAGAGATAGCGTGGAACTTTTGTATGCAGAGTGTGCATGTTAAGCGCAAGGAGTGCGTATGCGAAGTCTTTGACTTGGAGAAATAACTCACGTTTTTCTCGCAAGAAAGTTCAAAGGTCAGTTGCAAGGAGTGCATAGGACCAGGAATAGACTGAGTGTCAAAAAAGATCTTTTAGAAGAAGAATTTGCGAAGGTTGGGCAAGGTGAAGGGTGAAGATCTATCCAAGAGGAGTCGAATTATTTCAGACCATTGGATTTAGGAAAAGTGCATGAGCTTTACACTCTGTGTATACATAGGGGGAGAGATCGTCGAAGACCTGAAGGAGATCTAGATCGTCTAATCCAGAAGGATATGTGGCGACGGATTATGAACTTTGAAGAAATCACTTCAAGATTTTTAGATTGAGACTTGAAACTTTCGAAGCCCAGAGAGCTGGAGGGTCGAAATAAATGTTGATCTTTGGATAGTTCGAAGTAAATTATAGCCATCCGATTCAGGAGGACACGTGGTAAGAATCTGTGCATTTCGGAGGAAAGCAAAGGTTGAAAGTTGAAATTCCCGAAGTCCAAATCACGAAATAAATCACAGTCGTTGATTTAGAAGGGTTAAATCTGATCCGTAGATTTGGAAAGGACAAATCTGAACCATCAGTTTATAAGCATCGTCAAGATTGTGAGGTCGACGGTTGCAAAGGATTGTGGGGATAAAAAGTGCTCGGAATTTAAAAACTTGAGAGCGGGCCGCAATAGAAACCGTGGTATTGCAAATTGGACACGTGGCATTTGGTAGTGAATTGCGGGGAGAAAAGTGGATTGATCCCAAACCACTTTTGACCATGCCCATAGTTGTGTGTGGATATAACCCGAGGTTATATGCGGGAAGGAGCTAGTGCATGAACACTAATCGCCCGGTAGTGTGAAGGGAGAGGTCGCGAGTGTCATAGAACTTACATTGAAGGACTGAAGAGACATGTTGTTATTTACAAGCGAGACCATCAAGATTTCAGAGAGCTAATTTAGCTCCAAGAATTGAAGATCCTTGAATAGGAGGTCGCGCAGCCCAAGGAGAAGGGGGGTTGGCATCAAGTGGTATGAGAGCCTGAAAATTTTTGAAGTTGTATTCTGTGTATTAAACAATAGTTGAAATAATGATGCCAAGGATTCGTGTAGATCCACCTATGGCAAACCATGGTGTGGGAAGAGAAATGAGAGAGCTTCACGCAAGGTTGGAAGCGATGGAAGCAATGCAAAGAAGAACCACTGCTGCTGAAGGTGTCAGTGATGCAGAAAGTGAAGAAGTAGAAGTTGAAGAAGCTACAGGGGAAGATGCGGTTGAAGAACGCTTATTAAAGGTTGTTGTGAAGTTGGGAGCTAGAGAAAAGATGGGCGTCCCAATGTATGAAGGTAATTTGGATGTCGAAGAGCTATTGGACTGGATAAGGTCCATGGATAAGTATTTTGACTATGAAGATGTCGATGAAGGAAAGAAGGTGAGACATGTTGTCACCAGATTAAAGGGACATGCAACACTGTGGTGGGATGAACTGCAGGCAGAGAGAAGAAGCAAAGGTAAGCAAAAGATAAAGAATTGGGATAGAATGGTAGCCAAATTGAAGGTTAAATTCATACCAAAGGATTACCAGATAAACCTGTTCAGAAAGTTGTAGAATCTGAGACAGAGGGGTATGACAGTGAAAGAGTACACAGAAGAATTTTATAGACTGAATATTAGGATTGGACAAAGAGAGAGCGATGATGAAAAAGTTTCCAGGTATATAAATGGCTTGAGATATGAAATCCAGGATGTGTACAGCATGATGACTATGAGGACATTGGAAGATGCTTATCTGATTGCACTGAAGGCAGAAGAAAAGTTGGCCAGGAACCAGAGTCAGCAAAGCAGAAGCAGAGGCTCAATTAGAGGTAAGGGAATTGTCTATGATAAGGCACCAAAAACCAAGGATGAGATTGAGGAATCATAGAGCCACTTTGAAAGAGGAGGAAGTTCCTTAAGAAGACCATTTGGTGGGAGAAATTCTTTTCCTCGAGGAAGAGGAAGAGGTAGAGGAGGTGGAGTTAAATGTTATGCATGTGGAAAGACATGACACATGTCTTGGGAATGCCCCGAGAGGAAGAAAGAAGGAGGAGGAGATGCACACATTTCTGAGGCCCAGAATAATGTGGAAGCAGAGGCGACAGAAGGAGGACAAAACCTTATGATGAGGAAAGTTCTTCTAAAGCCAGAGAAAGAAATAAAAGATTTAGTTCAACGGACAAAGTTGTTCAGGACTGCTTGTAAAACAAAGGACAAGGTTTGCAGGATGATTATAGACAGTGGGAGCACTGATAATTTAGTATCTACAAAAATGGTGGAGAAACTGGGGCTGGAGACAACTGCACACCGAAGCCCATATAAATTTTTGTGGTTGCAGAAAGGACATCAAGTAATGGTAAGTCAATAATGCAAAGTTGAATTTAAAATAGGAGGTTATAAAGATGAGATTTTGTGTGATGTAATTCCTATGGATGTTTGTCATATTTTGTTGGGGAGACCATGGCAGTTTGATAGGAATGTCATTCATGATGGGAGGAAAAATACTTATACTTTGGAAAAAAATGGTAGAACCCACATGTTACTACCAATAGAGGAAAAGAAAGGAAAGGAAGAAACCAACACAAGAATACTTCTCATGAGTGGGAAGGAACTCTTGAAGGAGATCAAGAAAGATCAAGAAATGCAATTCGTTGTAGTGAGGAAGCCGAGAGTTATCCTTACCAATACTTCTATGAATGATTTACTTGAAGAAATCCAAGAATTGTTAGAGAATTTTGTTGACATAGTAGTGGATGAGTTGCCTCACTCATTACCACACATTAGGAGTATTAGCCACCATATTGACTTGATTCCAGGAGCTAATTTGCCAAACAAAGCGGCGTATAGGTTGACACCTCGAGAGAATGAAGAGGTTAAGAAGCAAGTTCAAGAGTTGTTGGATAAAGGTATAATCAGGGAAAGTCTAAGCCCATGTGTAGTGCCAACTGTGTTAAGTATGAAGAAGGATGGAGGATGGAGAATGTGTATAGATTCCAGAGCCATCAACAATATTACCATCAGGTATAGATTTCCTTTACCCAGGATGAATGATTTGATGGATTGTTTGAGTGGAGCAAGTTATTTTTCAAAATTAGACTTGAAGAGTGAATATCATCAGATAAGGATGAGAGAGGGAGATGAATGGAAGACAACATTCAAGACAAATGAAGGTTTGTTTGAATGGCTAGTCATGCCATTTGGATTGGCAAATGCTCCAAGTACATTTATGAGGTTGATGAATGAAGTATTGAAAGACTTCATAGGTAAATTTGTCATTGTATATCTGGCTGATATATTAGTTTTCAGGAAAACTGAGGAAGAACATCTAAAGCACTTGACATTAGTGATGAGGATGTTGCAGCGAGAAAAGTTGTTAATAAATTTGAAGAAAAGTTCTTTTATGAAGACATAACTCATATATTTGGGTTTTGTGATCTCTTCAAATGAATTGAAGATGGATCCAGAGGAGGTGATAACAATCAAAGAATGGTCATCACCTAGGAGCATATTTGAGGTGAGAAGTTTCCATGGGTTAGCAAGTTTTTATAGACAGTTTATCAGAAATTTTAGTGGTATATGTGCACCCATGATGGATACTGTGAAGAAGAAACATAAGTCTTTTAATTGGACAGAGGAGGCTAAGAAAAGTTTCAAGGTGTTGAAAAAGAAGATAATAGAACAACCAATTTTGGTTTTCCCTGATTTTGGAAAAACGTTTCAGGTGAGGTGTGATGCAAGTGGAATAGCCATTGGAGGAGTTTTGACTCAAGATAATAGGCCGATTGCTTATTTTAGTGAAAAGTTGAATGACACTAAGGAGAAATATTCTACATATGACAAGGAGTTTTATGCAGTGATTCAAGCTTTGAAGAAATGGAGACATCATTTAATTCCAAAAGAGTTTGTCTTGTATAATGATAATCAAGCTTTGCAATTTATTACTAGGCAAGAGAAGTTGAATCAGAGGCATGCTAAGTGGGTAGAATTCATGCAGAATTTTACTTTTTTCATTAATCATATTTCTGGAAGTGCTAATAAAGTTGCAGATGCTTTGAGCAGAAGGAGTTTGGTTGTATAGGAATTCTAAGTGAAGACCTTAGGATTTGAGCATCTTAAGGAAATGTATCAGGAAGATCCAAATTTTAAGGAGACTTATGAAGCATATGGAAATCCTTTGTTGAGGAATAACAACTCCTGGGAAAAATATTTGATCCATGATGGATTGTTGTTTAAAGGAAGTCGATTGTGCATACCAAGATGCTCAATGAGAGATAATTTATTGAAAGAAAAACATAGTGGAGGTTTGCCAGACATTTTGGTCATGACAAAACATTTGAACAACTAAGTAGTTTGTATTATTGGTTAGGTATGAGGGCAGATGTGAAGAAATTTGTAGATCGATGTAAGATTTGTCAACATGAAAAAGGAAAGAGACAAAGCACTGGTTTGTATCAGCCATTGCCTATTCCAGAAAGGCCTTGGGATGCAATTAGTATGGATTTTGTATTGGGATTACCTGGAACCTAGAAGGGAAGTGATTCCATATTTGTTGTAGTCGATAGATTTTCTAAGATGGCACATTTCATACCATGCCAGAAGACAAATGATGTTACACACATAGCCAATGTGTTTTTCAGAGAAATTATGAGATTACATGGACTGCTGAGAAGTATAGTCTCAGATAGGGACACTAAGTTTGTAGGACACTTTTGGAGGACTCTATGAAAGAGGTTGGGAACTAATTTATATTTCAATTCAGCATATCACCCTCAAACAGATGAACAGACTGAAGTGGTAAACAAGAGTCTGGGAAATTTGTTAAGGACTTTAGTCATTGAACAAGGTTGTCAGTGGGATCAGATTCTGGCATAGGCATAATTTGCATTTAACAATTCAGTTAATAGAAGCACTGGAAAAAGTCCATTTGAGATAGTATATGGAAGATAGCCAAGAGGGATTGCAGAATTGAGAGAGTTGAAACAAGATGAATTCAGGAGCGCTGGAGGAGAATATTTTGCTACAGAAATGCAAAGACTTCATGATCAAGTTAAGAAACAGATATAGGATAGTAATCAGAAGTATAAGGATAGAGTTGATCAGAAAAGAAGGGAAGTTCAATTTGAATTTGGAGATGAAGTTTTAGCTTATTTGATAAAGGAGAGGTTTCCCAAAGGAACATATAATAAGTTGAAGATGAAGAATATAGGACCATGCAAGATCCTTAGAAAATTTGCAGCAAATGCTTATGAGATTGAGTTGTCGGACAATGTTGGGATATCACCGATATTCAATGTTGCATATTTGTATCCTTATAGCAGAGATGACGCTGGAGAATTCGATGATCGGGAAGACATTGAGTGGGAAGAACATATGCCCACAGTATAAAAACCTTAGATGGAGAAAATATTGGAACAGAGAATTGGAAGAAAAACCAAAAGAAAGATACATCCTGAATATTTGGTAAAGTGGAAGGATCACCCCGTGGAAGATTCAAGTTGGGTAACTGAACCTAATATTTTGAAGCATGGCAATACAGCGCGAGAGCTCATGGACAGGAGTCCATGAATATTTTGGCCAGAGGAGTATGATGGAATAGCATCACTATCACATCAAGAAAAGCAGAAGTGGAAGCAAAGTCGACACTTCAATGCATTGAAAGAGCCAAACCAACTCTTAATTGTCTTGGTAGCAGTGTGGAGATCTTTTTGAATCTCTAAATAATTAATTAGTTGTATGTAAAGTCGGGCCACCATTTTGAATTGACAGATTATTGTAAATCCTTACACGACTGTAATATATTACAGGTGTAGGATATTAGCTCATATGAGTCATTATGTTGCATTAATTAAGATGAGTAGGTAACCGCTGGAGTAGAAGGTGATAGAATTTAGATAGGAGGAAGAAGAGCAAGAAAGCTCTGGGTCCTTAGATAAGTTTCCTAATTATAATGACTGTAAGAGGTAGAGGTGTAATCATGTTTTTTTTTGGAATGAATAGAAAGAGGAAGTTGATCCAATTGTACAAAATTGATATTGTTTATAAGTTTACTGTTGTTATGAATTTTGTGGGTGTATGATGTTCGTGGTGAATGGATGAACTTATGAAGAATTGAATAAGTTTCAATTGTTTCACTTTTGTAAGTTATGCAAGGAGTGCATATTGAACACAAGGAGTGTGTTTCAGAGAGTCTTGTTCGACTCGAAGCTCAGAAGAGATAGCGTGGAACTTTTATATGCAGAGTGTGCATGTTAAGCACAAGGAGTGTGTATGCGAAGTCTTTGACTAGGAGAAATAACTCAGGTTTTTCTCACAAGAAAATGTAGAGGTTGGTTGCAAGGAGTGCATAGGACCAGGAATCAACTAAGTGTCGAAAAAAATCTTTCAGAAGAAGAATTTGCGAAGGTTGGGAAAGGTGAAGGGTGAAGATCTATCCAAGAGGAGCCGAATTATTTCAGACCATTGGATTTAGGAAAAGTGCACGAGCTTTAAACTCTGTGTATACATAGGGGGAGAGATCATCGAAGACCCGAAGGAGATCTGGACCGTCTAATCCAGAAGGATACATGGCGATAGATTATGAACTCTGGAGAAATCAATTCAAGATTTTCAGATTGAGACTTGAAACTCCCGAAGCCCGGAGAGCCGGAGGGCCGAAATAAACGTCGACCATTGGATAGTTCGAAGTAAATTATAGCCGTCCAATTTAGGAGGACACGCAACAAGGATCTGTGCATTTCAGAGGAAAGCAAAGATTGAAATTTGAAACTCTCGAAGTCCAAATCACGAAATAAATCATAGTCGTTGATTTAGAAGGGTTAAATCTTATCTATAGATTTGGAAAGGACAGATCTGAACCATTAGTTTAGAAGAATCGTCGAGATTGTGAGGTCAACAGTTACGAAGGATTGTGGAGATGAAAAGTGCTCAGAATTTAAAAACTTGAGAGCGGGCCGCAATAGAAACTGTGGTATTGCAAATTGGACGCATGGCGTTTAATAATGAATTGCGGGGAGAAAAGTGGATTGATCCCAAACCACTTTTGACCGTGCGTGCAATTGTGTGTGGATATAACCCGAGATCATATGTGGGAAGGAGCTAGCGCCTAAACACTAATCGCCCGATAGTGCGAAGGGAGAGGTCGCGAGTGTCATAGAACTTACACCGAAGGACTGAAGAGACCTGTGGTTATTTACAAGCGAGACCATTAAGGTTTCAGAAAGCTAATTATGCTCTGAGAATTGAAGATCCTTGATCAGGAAGTCGCACAACTGAAGGAGAAGGGGGGTTGGCATCACTTATGAAGAGTTCTCTAGGATCTTCACTCAACTCGTTGGTCAAGAAACTACAACTCGAGTACCTAGGTATGTGTAACACACCCACTACGACATAATAATTTTTTTGCCTTTTCTCGAGGGACAGAATCCCCGAAGTCCTACGGGGGCTTAGCGCAGGCTAGCTCTTCCCTTTTCCACCTCCATGTGATCGTCGGTTATGACCACCGACCAAACAACTAGGCGCCTTTTCGCATTTCGCGACTCAACGATATAAGCGAGTCGAGTCTTTCAACTCTGCAAACCCCGAAATGTTGAAGTGTCGAACCCCGAAAGGGCTGGCGAGTGACAAGCTCCCCACTTGGGTCTTGTCCACGTGACCCTGTTCTGTGACCACGCACTAAATCGACAAAGCACTTACCGGCTTTTCGCGATGCGATGTCTCTTCCTCTCCCTTTTGAATCCCCGAAACTCCGTAATCTCCGAAGTTCCCCTCCAAAGGGAGATCAACGACTATAAGCCTCCTGTGATCCGACGGTCCTAGTTGTATCGAGATTTCAGAAATCGGGAGTTCGAAATGCAAGAGAGTCAAGTATTTCGACTCTTCAAACTTCGAAACTCGATAGTTGAGTTCTTGTATGAGATCCAACGACTCTCGATGTCTTGGATCCAATGGTTCGGATCTTTTGGGAGTTTCGTGAACTGGAAGTTCACGATGCAATGACTCCAAAACTCTTGTCACTCCAATCCCTGAATCCCAATATGGGGATTCGTGTAGGAGATCAACGATCCTCAAGGATTTGGATCCAACGGTCCACGGGATTTCAGAGCTTTCCCCGAACTTTGACCGCACACCACGCGTCTCCTCTGATGGACGATATAGATCCTTTCGAGACTCCTCCTTTCTGCGACAAAGCGCATCGGGGTTTCGGGTACCGGGATTTTGCGACTTGCGAAGACAAGGGTTTTTACCCTTTGGTTTCTCGGGTGCCGAAACGCCGAAATGCCGACCGACGGCCACGTGTTCCTCCGATGGACGACTGCGAGCTTTACCCATGATCAACCATTATGATCTTTTCAGGATGATCAATGGTCACGATCAAATCTCGGCTTTCTCAAACTTATTCACACTTATACTGATTCGGGGTTTCGTTTACCGGGATTTCGCGGCTTGCGAAGACAAGGGTTCTTGCCCTTTGGTCTCCCGAGTGTCGAAACGTCGACCGACAGCCACGTCTCCTCTACAAAAGGATGGTCTAGATACTCCCACGGACCTTGAGGATCTACGGTCCCGATTTCTTCCCTTCTTACGAAGATAAAAAGGAAAGGGGTTGAGGCATTAACGCCCTCGTTTCTTCCTCCAATCTAACGGTCGCGACTGACCTCAGATCTTCTAACAGGATCTCGTCCGTCGATCGATACTTAACCACACGCTGCCATTTCGGGATTTCGTAAATCGAGGTTTTGGGACTCGCGAGTACAAGAAAACTCGCACCTAGATACTTCGGATGCCGAAACTCCGAAAACTCTTAATTTACCCCCACGCTAATAATTCGAGATTTCGCAAGTCGGGGTTTCGGGACTTGCGAGTGCAAGGGGACTCGCCCTTGGGTACTCCGGGTACCGAAATGATGAAATGTTGGGATCTACGAGGACCATTCTTCCTCGCACAGGATGGCTAGGACTTGCACCACCAAATCGTCTTTCAGGTTCTTGGTAAGCTTTCCAGAGAGGGTATCTTTGTGGAGAGATCTATTCCGGGTATTCCTGGAGACGAATAAGGGCATAGATTTTCCGAAAGCAGACTTGAAGTCCAAATTAGTTCAATATACGTATATATAAATCTATCTATAAACATAAGCCATACGTGGTCCTTCCAATAAAAGCATGCAACCACCATTTCTGATAAAAAACACCACACAGACAGTTTTATACTCAAACCATTCATAAATTGCACAGACCATGAGCATACATGTCAGCATATAAATTTCAAGATACAAGATATAACACTTATCAGAAAAACACCAGAGGTGATGCAACTGCTGAGAAGGGTGCTCGTTTCCACCCAACCGTAGGTTCAACGACTCCAAATGGATTTACCACTAGCCACCCCCGAGCTGAGTCCACGATGCTGCGAGATTGAGTCTCTGTTTGCAAGTGACCGAGAATGAAGGTTACTCTCCTTCTTCTCCGTTATCACTCACTCTGTATTTTCCAGAGTTTTTTTCCTCTTTTTTTTCCTTCCCTCGCGTCTGCCTTCCTGATCGCACACTCTTCCTACCTTTTCTCTTTTCGGCGAGGTTGCATGTGGCACAATCTTCCTCACGGTGGTCAGGTCTGAGGACTCTACGGATGGGTGGTTCACCCCCATCCCTCATTACTCACGAGGAGCTATTTACCTACCAACCTGGCGAGTCATTTAATTTGGGGCCAGCGATCCACTCTTGGTTCTCCGGGCCAGTGAAGTCCAAATACGGTATTGGTTTCGGTGGAAGTTAACGCCACCATTCCAGGTGCCTTCCACCACCTTTCTTCAGCCATCGTGGTCTCTTTTTCAGCACACCCCCCCTCTCAACAGTCCTGCAATATATATATATATATATATATTATTTACATTCATCGACCTTTTTCATAAGGTCCATTCACATCACACATTCACATTTCTGAGTTTGCCACAATACTTGGCCAGTATAGTTATTTTTACAGACTGGGGGAAACAGGGTGTTACAGTATGCTATATATGTCGTCAACTATACCTTACATAAGAAGACAATTTTCAACTAGGGTGAGATCATTTCAAATAAAATTGCTCACTAATTAGTAAATTTCAAAAGGACCAAGAGATTTTTATGGATTCATACCGAGTTTTTGCTTTAGTTTTCTATAATGCTTTTCAGAGTTTGGTTCCAAGGGAAAGCATAAATTTTGAGATAGACATAGTGCAATGCTAGTATCCATTACTTGTCGAGAACAAAGCCCTAACACATTTCTACATAATTCAAGATGCCTTCATGGTAAGTTTCATGTGTATGTTAACTAAGAAGGATCCTAAGCAGATGACCACGTAAGCCCAAAACTTCCTCACAAGGAAGGGTAACTATTTTTATAATGAGCCTTATACATATATTAGGTTACATGGTTTGAAGGAAATCTCAACTTCCTTCCATAATTCCCGCGAGATCATTTATTTTGATTGAATATTGCAAACAATGTGTAAAATGATCGATATTCTTCAACTAGAAGAAGAAGAAATAATTTCTTTCCATGACTTTTAAATTCATGGGAATTGTTGTTAGAAGCATATCACATTTATCCAAGATGACTTGAGTTATTGGCTCTTTTGATTTGAAGGGAGCATATGTAGTTCATCGTGTTGACCCCAGGGGATATTCAAAACCCACATGATAGCCATCCATTATAGCACCAATTTTCTTGAAGATGAAGAAAAGGGAGAGGGAACTAGGGACAATGAAGACATCGGTATAAAAGATAAGGGATGTGATAAAACACTCACTCCTAATCCTAGATTTGGTATCTAGATGAAGGAGCCATGTTAAGGCCCTAACCCTCATTCATTATTAGTATATTATTTATGGTTAGGTTGGCTTCATGGTGGGTTACATTATGCTCACTTTAACCCTATTTATAATAAAGGAGATTCATTTGTATAAGCATCTTGTCTCGTGCATTGGAAATATTGTAAAGGAAGGTTTTCCCCTCGAAGCGGCTTCTTATTTGTTGACTCTTTATTGTTCTAAAGACATGGAGTTACTTATTCTTTCTATTTTTATGCTATTAGGGGAATTTGGTTCATAACATTTGGTATTAAAGCATTTCATCCTTGGTTGACTCCTTCAAAAAGAGTCATCCTGCCATTTTTCACCATAATTTTTTTTTGTTATGGATGTTTTGGACCATGATATTTTTAACTCACTAAGGATACATAACAAAGTACCCATGGTAAAAATTTCAGATATTAATTTGTTATACTTCTCAAGTCACATGCTATGGAAGTTAGGGTTTTTTATTAGTCCTAAAACTAGTCTCAAACATGTGTTTTTTGTAAAACAATCATATCTAATTCTAGAAATATCCAAATTGAGTGGAAAGAGGATAGACCACATTACATCAGAAAAATTGAATGAATGGCATGTTGTACAAGTTCATTCTCCTCAAAGAACAAAAAACAACAAGTTTTGGGAAAGTTACCAAAACTCTCTCTTGGAAATTCAAAATTTGGTCAAACCTGTAGCATTACAGAGAAGACATATAAGGATAATACATGACAAAATTTTGGACTCATAGGGGTTGAAATTTCAGAGATAACTCGGGTAGAAGGTTGGTCGGAAAGACAATTTCCAAATCAAGGTTTTAAAAGGTATGTAACTTATGATTGACATAAATTTGATTGGAAGATCTGTATGGGGTGATACAAAAAGTGTGGTAAAGTAAAAATATAGAAGAACTATAGATAAATATTATTGATGGATCACATGGCAAGGGGTGGTGTAAAATATTCTACACCGATTAAACTTCCAAAGAGTTCAACCATGACTCATGAAGAAAATGAAGACATACATAACCAATTATCAAATTTGGAGAACCAATTTAAGGAAGAATTTATGAACTTAAAAGAGTAAGAAAAGGATGTGAAATTTTTGCACAATATATATCCATACAAGTGTGGAATATTCGTTGATGTATTGGCAGCTTTGCAAGCACCTCAAACCCTTAAGGTTGCATGATACATTAAGAACCAAAAGTTCGTAATGATTATTGACTTAGGTAGTACCCATAACTTCATTGATAAAAGATTAGCAAAGCGCCTCAATTGTTTTGTGTATCAAGTAACAAATTTTTAGGTTTTGGTTCGTAATGGGGGGAGTATTGATTATGGAGGAAAACACCATAACATTAAACTTAGTATGGGATAATATAACTTAGCAAGCCCAATGTATGCCATTCCTATTGGAGGAGTAGATGTTGTTCTTGGGATTCTATGGTTGGGAACATTGGGTAAAATTTCTAAAAACTATAATGAATTATTCATGAGATTTGAATTGGAAGGAATTCAATGTGAACTCAAAGGGTTAAAATATGCACCCTCTCAGGTCATTAGTTCTCATAGAATGGAAAAGCTCCTAAAAAAGGGTAGTGATGGAGTTATAGTTAGAATTTATTATAAGAAGTGAAGTAGGGAGATGAAAATAGACCAAAGGAAGTAAAAGGTACATTGGAAAAGCACCACAACGTCTTGCAAGAAATTCCCAAGGGACTACTTCCATATAGAGATCATGAACATCAAATTGAACTCATACCCGGGAGTACTCCTCCTAATAAAAGGCCTTGTATATATCCACATCAACAAGAAGTGGAGATTGAGAAAATGGTACAAGACATGTTGGATGTGGGTATTATTCAACCAAGCAGGAGTTCCTTTTCATCCCCATTAGTGATGGTGAGAAGAAAAGTTTGGAGGACGTGTCCTAATTAAAGAGATCTAAACAAAATCACCATCAAGGATAAATTCCCTATTCCAAATATTGATGAGATATTAGATGAGCTTGATGGAGTGGTTTATTTCACAAAATTAGATCTTAAATCAGGATACCACCAAATCAAATTAACATAAGAAGACATTTCAAAAATAACTTTTAGAACATATGAATGGCACTATGAGTTTTTGGTCATGCCTTTTGGGTTGACTAATGCTCCTTGTACTTTACAAAGCCTTGTGAAAGAAAAAAGATTGTCTCTTGTTAGTTTTCTTTGATGATATACTTATCTATAGCAAATCATGGGAAGGACACATTAAACATGTGGATAAAACTGATCCATATTTAATGAGCAGAACGAAATGAATACAGATATTTATTATTAACATAGATATACAATGAACAAAAACAGAGATACAATAAAATTGGCTTATATTCAATAAAGAAATATGTTGAAACTGTAAAACGCAAACTAAAACAAGCTCGCTAGTATGGTGGCGGCTTATCTCTGAGAAGAGATGTGATGGTTGTGCTCATTCACAAGAAGATGAGTAAAATGAGGCTCCAAAATAATTTTTACATCAAAGAAGAATTCCAAACTCGATACATCCAAAAACCTAACCCTAGGAGATGAAGCGCCAAAATTCATGTGGGCATCGTTGGGGTAAGTTGGTACATCAACTTCTCGAGGTCGTAACTTTTGCATACGATATTTGTTTTAGGCGCATGATACCTCGTTGGAAAGGTCTATCCGAGGACTACACATTATGCTACCACACTTTAAATCCATCCGCAATTTGATTGAGGCAAGCCCAAAAAACATTGTTTAGGGCCTCAAAACGACCCCGAAAGATCAAGACCCAAAAAGCTAGGAAAATAACTGCCAAAATGAAAATTGCATGTGAGCCAATTGGAATAGGTGGGTGGCCATCGATATCCACCTGGATCAATCCTCCCCCCTCAGGAAGCAATGGTCTCCATTGCGTTGAGTTCCCCCATTATATGAGGAATTTTTTGTTGAATTTGGCCCCGAGTGAGCCACTTGCCTTGGTGCAGGAGCTGCCCTGCTTTGATAACCCGATAAAGTTGGATCCTTTGTTGTCGGGTTCCCTTGACCTGTGTGTCCATGATCTGATCAATGGATGATTTTTCCATGCAATCAGGGTTGATCTCTTTTGGTGTCAATTGTTTTGTTATCTCTGAGGTGTCCAATAATGGTGCAAAATATGGCTGAAGGAGGTCCACATTAAATATTGGGTGCAAGCAAATGAAGGGGGGAATTTTGAGTTCAATATAATTATCACCCATGACTTTGGTGATGGTGTAAGGTCCATAGTGGAGTGGATGAAGCTTCCGACGGGGCCCCATAGGGCGTTCTTTTTGCAAGTGCAACCAAACTTTATCTCCCACTTGAAACTTGTGTGGCACTTGGTGTTGATCATGGCGTTGCTTGTACTTCGCATTGGACTTCTGTAAAATATCTCGAACCTATTGGAGGATGTGCTAGATCCGCTCAATGAACCATGTAGCTTTGTTGGCTTCAGTTTGAGCATTAGACGAGCCTTCCTGGGTGGCTGCAATGGGTGGTGCAACATCCATGGGACACAATGGTTGAAATTCCAACCCCAACTGAGAGGGCTTATGGATGGTTGAGCTATGTATGGCCTTGTTATAGCTATGTTGAACATATGGAAGAATCTCATCCCATGTGCGGGGATGCTTGGAATTGTACATGGTGTAGGATATGCACGATCATCCAGATGATGACCTCGGTTTGGCCATCCGTCTGGGGGTGGAAGGCAGTGGATTTAGTGAGCTTGGTGTCCAACAGTGACCAGAGGCTCGACCAAAATGTGTTGAGGAACTGACTAACTCGATTTGAGACGATGGTTTGTGGTATCCCAAAATGTACCCACACTCATTCGAAGAAGAGCTTGGAAGTGGCCTCTGTTGTGATGCTCTTCTTGTAGGTGGCCAGAATCACCATTTTAGAAAAACGATCAACCACCACAAAAACAAAGTCATTTCCACGCTTGGTTGAAGGAAGGCCAGACTTGTAGTCCATCGAGATGGATTCCCAGGGCCTTTCAGGAGTAGGAAGAAGAGTGTACATGCCTTGTTTCTTAATGGTCGGTTTGGTAATGGTGCAGGTAGTCTTGGACTTGATTTACTTGCTGACATCCTGTCGAAGTTTCGGCCAATAGAAATTTTGTTGCATCACTGCCACTATATTTTCTACGTCGAAGTGTCATGCCACCCGACTATAGTGGGCTTCCCAAATCAGTTTCGCTTGCTCGCTTGATGGAACACAGAGATGGCCCAGATGGAATAGAAGCTTGTCCTAAAGATGGAAATCAGTGACAGTTGTGTTTTCACCCAACATATGGTAGGTGGTGGCAAAGTCAGGATCTCTCTCATAGAGTTGGGGCCATCTAGAGGTCTCGTGGTCGCATGAGTTTAGCACCGTGGTAAGCACTGCAACTGGAGGGCGGCTAAGGCAATCAACGACACAATTGGTGCTTCATGTCTTATACTTGATGTTGAGATGGAATCATTGCAAGTATGTGGACCACTTTTGAAGGTGGTCATTTTGCCATTTGCCTTGTGTCTGCATGAACTACAATGACTTATGATCAGTGTGGATGATTGTATCCTTCCTGAGAATGTAATGCCTCCACTAGCGGCATGCTTGCACAATGGAGTACATTTCTTTGTTGTAATTAGGGTACTTTCATAATGCATCTGATAGTGTCTCACTATGATAGGCCATGGGGTGTCTGTGCTAAGTGAGAATTATGCCTACAACATAGTCTGAAGCTTATGTCTATATCTCAAAGGGTTGTTGCAGGTTGGGTAATGAGAGCACTGGCGCTAAGCACAAGCATTGCTTCAAATCATCGAACACTTACTATTGTGAAAGGCCCCACACAAACTTTTCCTTACCACCACCCATGGTTACTTGGCTGAGGGCCCATGCAATATGGGAGAATCCCAACACGAACCTGCGATAGAAATTGGCAAGGCCTAAAAAGCTCTGAAGCTCAGTGAGTATGGATCTTGGTTGGCCACTCACGAATGACCTGGATCTTGGATGGATCCACATGCACCCCATGCTCATTAATAATGTAGCCTAGGTACCAAACCATGTCCATGCCGAATGAGCATTTTTCCAAATTTGCATATAGCTTATGATGCCACAGAGTGTGCAAAACCTATTGAATATGCTGCAAGTGTTTTGCCCAATTCTTGTTCTAGATGAGGATGTCATTTAGATACATCACCACAAAAGAATTGGTGAAAGGACAGAAGATATCGTCCATCATCCTCATGAAATTTGTTGGGGCATTCGTCAAACCGAAGAGCATGACCAACCATTCAAAAAGACCTTATTTGGACTTGAAGGCAGTTTTTCATACATATGTTTGATCTATTGGGACATGATGGTAGCTAGACTTCAGATCAATATTATTCAAGTATTTTCCCCCCTTAAGCTTGTCAAGGATATCGTCGATTCAAGGAATCGGGTGCTAGTTCCTGACTATGAATTTATTTACAGCCCGGTAATTGATGCATAGTTGTCAGGTCCCATCTTTCTTCTACACAAGCACGATTGGGATTCCACATGGTGATGAGATGGGTTGGATGTGCCCCTTTTGGAGAAGTTCTTATATCTAACGCTTGATCTCCTCATTTTCTAACAGAGAGCGACGATAGATTGGCCCATTGGGTAATTGTGCGCTGGGGTCAGATCGATTGAATGCTTGACTTGATAGTGCAGAGGTACCCCAGTGAGTGAGGAGAAAATGTCTTTTTATTCTTCCACGACCTTATCCACTTGCTTCTATTGCGTGGAGAGATCGATCGCGGTGGCCATGGATGTGGTTGCAACCTTCTGCTCACTTTGATAGCGAATCACGAAGAAGAAAAACTTCTCAGTCTAAGAGATGACCTTCCTGCATTGCTTGGCAGAGATCAAGGAAATGGAAGTAGGTGGGACTACCTCAGGTATCTTGTACAATTTCCTATCCAAAGTAATAATAACATTGTGA
>ML796254.1:25286-45936 GCA_009831015.1 Picea engelmannii | reverse complement strand
AGACCGCTACGATACTTGAGCACTAGATGTCGCTCATAATATTTGATACCCAGCTTGGTGCACAAGGTATGGAATATATTTGTGAACTCTAGCATTGTTTGGTCCCTTTCTTGTCGCAGTGTGGTTCATCTTGTATACAAGTCGTCATAACTTACAACAAGGTAGTATTATTCCTTAATAACATCACTGAAGGAATCCCAAGTGAGTGTGACTATAAATAATGAGGGTTCCTCTGTTGCATTTTTTGCACAGAAAGTCTCCCACATATCTTTGACATGGGGGACAGCTTTGAGGAGCACAAATGTAATCTTTTCTCTATTGGAAAAAGTTATGGACACAAAAATACCCTTCTAGCATATTCAACCATTTGTCTACAACATTTGCGTCGATATGACCTTCAAATATGGGAATATCAAAGTTGATTTGTACCTTGAAGGGGGTGATGCCTTTGCTTGAGGAAGATGCGTCACCTGTTGGTAGTTGTCGAAGGATTTGTGTAAAACTATCCGTCATCTCGTTCCTCTGTTGCACAAGGGCTTCCTCGAGCAACAATTTGAAAGGATCTCTTGTCCCATCGTCTTTCTTTTCTCCCACCATGGAATGTTGCTTGAGCGTGCAAGAGCTCTTGTCCTCAAGAGAAACAAGCTCGAGACCCAACTCTTTGTACCTTGACCTTGTCAGGGACAAGCACTAAGAACGACAAGGAGTAGACCACCCTGATACCACTAATCCAGATTTTATGAGCAGAACGAAATGAACACATATCTATATTATTCACACATAGATATAGTAAAACTTGCATTATATTCAATAAAGAAATATGTTGAAACTATAAAATGCAGATTGAAACAAGCTTGCTAGAATGGTGGTGGCTTATCTCTGAGAAGAGATGTGACTATTGCGCTCATTCGCAAGAAGATGAGTACAATGAGGCTCTAAAGGCCTTTTTACATGAAGCATGAATGCCAAAACCTTAGACATACAAAAACCCAACCCTAGGAGATGAAGCGCCAAAAGTCATGTGAGCCCCGTTGGAGTAAGTTGGTACATCAACTTCTCGGGGTTGTAACATTTTCATACAATCTTCGTTTTAGGTGCATGATAACCCGTTGGAAAGGTCTATCCGAGGACTACACATTATGCCATCACATTCTAAGTCTATGTATAGTGTGACTGTGGCAAGCCCAAAAAGCATTGTTTAGGGCCTCAAAACGGCCCTGAAAGTTCAGGACCCAAAAATCTAGGAAAATAACTGCGAAAATGAAAACTGCATGTGAGTTAGTTGGAATAGGTGGGTGGCCACTGATATCCACTAGGATGAAAAACCCTATAAATTCTCAAGAATAATCAATTGTGTGTAAAAAGGTCCAAATGTGCTTTTGGGGAAAAACAAGTAGAGTATTTCAGTTATATTGTTTCAACGGAAGGGATCAAGGTGGACCCTCAAAAGATTCAAGCTATCACAAAATGACCCATTCCCAAGAACATCAAGTGTCTTACAGTATTTTTGGGTTTTACGAGATATTATAGGAAATTTGTTAAGAATTAT
The DNA here is from genome assembly GCA_009831015.1 of Picea engelmannii. Classification (NCBI taxonomy): domain Eukaryota; kingdom Viridiplantae; phylum Streptophyta; class Pinopsida; order Pinales; family Pinaceae; genus Picea; species Picea engelmannii. The sequence continues at coordinate 44,387 of ML796254.1, read as the reverse complement.
GCATGCATTGCAACTCCACTCACATCTCACTTAAAGAAAAAATCATTTGTGACATCCTCACTCTTAAAAGATGGTGTTTCATCTACACCAATATTGACAACACTTGATTTTGGTAAAACATTCATAGTTGAATGTGATGAATTAGGACAAGGAATTAGAGCAATATTGATGCAAGAAGGGCAACCATTAGTTGTAAATAATTCAAGGGAAAAGACTTGGTGAAATCTACATATGAAAAATAAATGGTAGAAATTTGCATGTAATAAAAAAATGTGGTCAATATCTCATTGGGAGGCATTTTAAAGTCAAGACAAACCATGATAGCCTAAAGTACTTTTTGGAGAAAATATTGTCATCAGAAGAGAAACAAAAATGTGTAGAAAAAATGCAAGGGTTTGGTTTTCAAATAATCTACAAAAAGGGGAAGGTCATTGTGGTAGTAGATGCCCTTTCCATAATAGAAGAAGCCTCTAGTTCAAATTCCATTACATCTTCCATTCATGTGTGGTTGGCAGAAGCTCACCATGAATGGAAAGAAGACAACAATACTAAATAGAACATGCAATGTCTAAAAGAAGGGAAGATCTTTTATGGAACATTGGGAGTGGAAGAGAGATATCCTTTGGTACAGGGGTAAAATATGTTTATGCCCTTAATCAAAGTTGAAGCAACAAATATTAAGGGTGTCTCATAACTCTATGATAGCATAACATTTAGGGTTCCTTAGAACATATCAAAGGATTTAAAAAAAAATGGGGGGGCGGGGGCGGGGAATGAATGAAGAAAGATATTCAAAAATTTGTAAGAGAATGTTAGGTGTGCCAAAGAAGTAAATAAAATATAGGTAAGGCTCCAAGGTTACTTCAACATTTTTACACATACCTACTCAAAAATAAGAAGATATAACAATGGACTTTATTACAAGTTTACCAAAATAAAAAATAAAAACAAGGATGCCATTTATGTGGTCATGGATAGACTCACAAAATATGCACATTGGAATTCAAAGTACATATATTGCAAGCCAAGTGGCATAAGTGTTCATGAAGGATAGACTTTGTGGATTTCCTAAAGCAATAGTAAGTGACAAAGATCCAAAATTCATAGGAAAAATTTGGAAAGAATTATGGAAGATGAGGGAAACAGCACTAGCTATGAGTTGAACATATCATCCATGAACAAATGGTTAAACAAAAATAGTTAACAAATGTTTAGAGGCTTATATTCAATGTTTTTCTTTAGACAAGAAATCTCAACGGGTGAAGTGGGTTCCTCTAGTAGAATGATGGTATAATACCACTTATCACACAACTACTAAGAAGTCTCCATTTGAACCTCTTTATGGATATCCAACTCATAGTATCACATACTTTTTGTGGGACCATTCCAAAGTACATGCAATAGACTCACATATGGAAAATACTAAAGAAAATTTGAAAATTCTTAAAGAAAATCTTCAAATGACGCAGAATGGGATGAAGTAGCAAGTATATCAACATCAAAATGAAAGAAAATTTGAGGAGGGTGATTGAGTATTTTTTATAATACAACCTTATAAGTGATCTAATCCTAAACAAAAGAAGAATTAGAAACTAGCTCCTCAATTTTATGGATCCTACAAGATTTCTTGCAAGATTGGAGAAGTGGCTTATTAGTTAGATTTGCCTTCTTATTACATTGATAAGGTTTTTCATGTATCTTGCGTGAAAAAGGTTATAGGAAAAACTATGTCAATGCAAATGGAACTTCCAAAATAAGATGAAGATGGGAAGTTGATTCTTGGACCATAAAAAGTTATAGATCGACATTCATTGTCTCTTCATGATAGAACCATTAGGGAGTACCTAATCAAGTGGAAGAATATGCCCCCATAAGAAGCTATATGAGAAAATGAGTAATTCATGAAGAAAAACCCTCAATCACAAGCTTTCAAGGATTTATTTTTTTTAAATAGGGGGCTAATATAAAGGCCCTAACGCTCATTCATTATTAATATATTAGTTATGGTTAGGTTGGCTTAGTGGTATGTTACATCATGCTCACTTTATCTCATTTTTATAATGTAGGAGATTCATTTGTATGGTCATCTTGTCTTGTGCATTAGATATACTGTAAAGGGAGGTTTCCCCCTTGAAGTGGTTGCTTATTCATTGAATGTTTATCATCCTAAGGCATGGAGTTACTTCTTCTTTCTATTTTATGTTATTTGGGGAATTTGGTTCATAACAAGCCCACCCTCCCCATTCATGTCCATAACTTGGTAAGTTATAGTATGCCATCAAAGAAGAAAATCCCCCAACGAAAAACATAATCATAAAGGCATTGGTGGACTAAGTCCCTAAAGGAAGACAAAGGGGCAAGTCTAGAGTGAGTGGAAGAGGATGGTTTGTTGCAAATTTTAATAGGAATGCCTTGGTTCCCTCTAGGAGGGGTACTTCTGCTTCATCGGGAAGAGGAGGAAATAAGAATATAAATGAAGATGGTGGTAATGGTGATGGTGGTGAGGACCTCAATAGATATAATAAAGAGACATAGCATATCATTTATAGGGTCCCTAAGAGAATGAGACCTTAAAATGATGATAAATGGGAGCAACATAGAGGGCATAATCAAAATATAAAAGATATAAAAATTGATGATGATGCTAATAGGTTTTCCACCTAGAAAATTGCATAGCTTGATAGTAATACAATGATTGTGAAGGAAGCATGCAACATGAGGTTCCCACATTTGAGGATAAATATATCACTCTACACCATGCAAGATATGACAAGAAAACTAGGAAGATTCTAAAGTGAACCAAATTAAACAAATAAATATTTTGATTATTTCTTGTCATATTGTTGAGTTACAATGACATGCATATAAATACACGTAGGGGTGATAATTCACATCCTTGGCAAAGGGCATGACTTATCAATATTACATATTAATTACTACATCATATAATGATTGTCCTATGTCTATTATTACAATATATTTATTACATTATGATAATAATGTAGTATACCTTAGGTATATTTAGGTTAATTATACATAAAGGGGGTAATATACTAAGGTATATTACAAGTTATCCCCTCTTGGAAATGATTCATCCTTTAAGCGTGTATAATTTGAGTACGGTGTACTTAATACTTTTATGTCCCTAGGTTTGTGATGATAGATTTGCTCCATGTCACAATTGATTGGATTAATGAATGCACAAATTTGAATCTGTTATATCTTCATAGCTGGAAAGATAAAATTAAAAGCCTAAAAACGAGTTTTGAAGAAATACAGTTCATGCATATCCATCAAGAATTCAATTAAGAAGCAGATAAACTCTCCACAAAGCTTTGGATATCCCTATGGGATGGTTTTACTATGAGGAAATCTTCAAAGAAAATGTTGTAAACTCAGGAAGTTTAATGATTTTCTAATGCTGCTACATAATGCACTAAAGTCTACAAAGGAAGTTTGCATTTTCAATGTATGATCCATAAGAATATATTTTGTAAAACTATTGACAACTGTCAATAGAATCTATATAGAAATAGCTCAGTTATAGAGCAAAACTAGATTTGGAGGAGACACTAGATATGATGAACATATCGATCCCTTTTTTGTAAAAGTGAAAGTACACTTGATTCTAATAGGATAACAGTGTATCTGTTTTTTCTATGTGAAAAGATTCGCTCCATGTTTCTTTTGCACTTGGTAAGGTACTTGTCAACACCTATAATGTTGAAAAGTACATTTCTTCACTTGTATTACTACGAAGAATTGATTATCTCATTGTGTCTTCCCTTCAAAAATTTCAACCATTTGTGCATGTGCTCGTTCACAATGCTAGTGTAGACTATCAAGAATTTCCAATCTAAGTGTTCTATGTTGAATGGCATCGATAAAAAAATCCTAGCACACGATATGTGATCCTAGTGCCACCATCCACAACACATCCAATATGATCTTTTGTCCCAATCTTACTAAGACATGGCTTGTAAACAATATCTTCAAGGAGATTTGCTATGGCCCTTGCTCTAGTTGAACCTTGACTAATATCTTGATCCACTTGAAAATAATTTTCAACAACAAAGTTTCCCTTCGATTTATTCTTCCCAGTTGCATTATGGAGTAGAACATCAATAGATTGTAGTTGCAAGATTTTATTATGATAGATTCCTTCAATATATATCTAACTAAAAAGTTTTAGAAAAGAAGTTATCAAGTTTGCTAAAGTCAATGACTGGAGTCAATAAGGTTTTTCATCATCCTCGAATAGAAATACCAATGACAATATATTGGTGCATAGTGTGAATCTAAGAATGTTATAAGAGTGCTACAAAACTTCCTCCCCCAAGTATTCATCTTCCAATCTCTACATTGATTTCCCCATGATCGTATACAACCATGATGTTTCCAACCTTGCCTTCAACTCAACTTCATCCACACACAATATTAGCATCAAAATTGATGGAAATGATTTAATAATACTCCTCAAAGTAATGATGCCTTTGTTTTGATAATTGCTCATGATTGCTAATGTTTATAGGGATTTCCATAGAGTTTGCAATGTGTTTATTCTTGTAGACAAACCCACCTTCTTCATACGCAAATCTAGATGCATCATTGCCTTTCAAATTGTAGCTTATCCAAACATAAATTTTCCAACTACCACGAGTTTAATTACGCTATGCATTAAGTTCCCTAAGTGTCATCATGGAAAACAACTTCATGGATTTCCAGGACATCAATATATTGTTCAAAACATCAATAGTTTGCAAGTTTGATAAACTTGATATCCCAAGTGAAAAAATCGCTAGTTTATTACTTGCAACTTCCAAGGATTTTAAGGTCATCAAATCAATGATATTGTTTAGTAAAGTCTTCAGTTTATTAAGGGATAAATCAAGCTCTACTAATGCTAATCCATTTCTTTTGAAAGCATTTGTTGACTGATCATGGAGAGTTTCCATGTTCTTCTTGATTTCCGCTGCATCCTCATCTTCATATTCACTCTTCATTGAGAAATTTTTGCTAATTCATCTTTGTCAATATTGTCAATAACCTCATTTGCAACATTTATTACCTCTTTATCATGCCTCTTCTTATTGCTACTCATTGAAACAAGTCCCTGAAGAATTTGTGTTAATAAGGGTGCATGTTTTGGATATTCTGACTCGAGAGAAACATGCAATCCCCATCATTCCTTGCATTCTTCAATTTTTATTTTCATTACTGTCGTGGATGGATTAACATTAGGATGGAAAAAAAATAGGAATTTCTATAAAGATATATGTTTTTGCATTAATGTTTTGGTTAAAAATCCCCTAATTATTGTCCATGAGATAAGATAATGTCGTATGCCTAGGCATTTCACCAATGTATATTGTATTGTTCTCATCAATATCCCCATCGATAAGCATCCAAGATAGTCGACTAACAACTTTTCTCTCCAACCATTTCCATAAGGGACAAGCACCATAAACAAAATTATAGGCTTTCTAGAGAACAAGATTCAAATTTGCATCTATAACTCCTAAAAAAACACCTCCCTTTTGATGTACACGGAAATCTCGAGTCACGATGTCATGAGATTCTTCAACCTCACTAGTTTTTCCATCAGGACAAACCAGTACAAACATCATCAAGCCAAGGGATCCAAATCCCTATGCCAAGAAATCACTCTACACATCACCATCATAATTTTTGCACTCCCATACATAGCCTCCTTCACTCTTTAAAGCATAGGCTACCATGTCATTGATAAGCCTATGTTCGTACCAGATTCCTACTTTTCCGTATTTAGCTTCCTAGTTGAATTCGTAGATCTCCTGGAAAATGTCTTTGAACCTTCCAACGCATTTTTTTCAAAATATTGTTTATCATACTTAGATAGAGTGGCCATTTCTTCTCATAGGCCATGATCTTTGAAGCCTCGACAAGTGAACATATAGACTCATCAATATTGTACATGAAAATGCTACTCATCCATCACCTTTGAAGTTGTATACCTCTAACTCAAATGTTTCGCCATGTTTCTTTCAAACAAAAACTAATTTCAGCTTGCCAAGGAAGATAATTGTATCTATTGATTTGTATTGGACACCAAAAGCATGCCTTCCAACACATATGATTTTGTCCATCCCGGAACAAGATTAGGAATGTTCTTACATAAAATTGGATCTTTGAACACGATACTATGCAAAATGTTACAGATAGTCCCATTGGGACTCTTCCACATAGCCCTAAAGCCAAATTCCTTGACTTGAGCTTCATCTGATGTGATGGTTGCATACTTGATGGCAACATTGTACTTCAACGTGGCTTATGCACTCTTAACTACAACCTTCTCATCTGTAGCATCATGGTGGGGGAGCCCCATATCAAAATACTTAGTATCTAACTCTACAAATGGGAAAATAAGCTTGTCCTTGACCATTGTCCAAATGAACCTGGTCATTTCATCCTCGTCAATATCGACAATGGGATTCTCAACCTTGATATTCTCTGAAACCATTGTAACACCAAAGAATGATCGAAGACAAAGAAGGATGGGAATTGATTTGAGACGACCTCGAGGACCTACTAATCCAAAACCACGATTCATTGGAAGATTCAAAATCATAAAAAATTGATTTAGAAATCTTCCAAGTTTATTCCACAATAATAATAGAGCTTCGACAACTGCTTAAACTACCTCATCTTGTCCAACAACTCTTTCATGCAACTTGTCGGCTAGACCTATTAGTAGCTCTTTTTCATTCTGACTAAGTCTTGTAAGAGGAATACAACTCTAGCGACTCACAACCTCTACAATCTGCTCAGGTCAAACACTAGCCAGAGATGTTTGTGAATCAATAACATTATCTTCCTTTGTGGTAGTGAGCTACCTCCAACTCGAGGCTCTTTTTCAACTAGAGTGGATGGTACATTATTTTTCCTTGAACAAAAACATTTTTTTTTATTCAGTTTAAGGGTAATATATCTAATACATAGTTGTAGATCCACACTATGGGGCGCTTTTGCAATTTTACGAGTTGCACATCTACCTCTACCAACTGATATATTAGTATGATTGTGAAGATTACTTCACTTTTTGACATAATTTATGTAACATGTTTATCTTGAGCTATTACAGTTCAAGTTGATTTGAAGGGGAGGACCAATATAGTTGTAATTGCTTGTACCCTTACTTGGATTTAGAATTGGAATGAATTTCCCCCGAGAACAACACAACTCAAACTTGTTCCTTAATTCCTCTCCATGTAACTTAGCCTCGTCATTTTTGTAATCATGGTCATCATCATCCTCCTTGGAAAACTCCCCATGCAAATTTCAACGGTGAATAGCTTCGCACAATTCTTTGCATAATGCCTTAATTTCCATAATCTCATGGTTAATTCTTTCTTTGATTTCCACATTCTCATGGTAAATTCTTTATACTCTTGCTTTGGAAAACAACTTGGTATCCCTAAAGCTTTGATACCAATTTGGAGTGAACCAAATTAAATAAATAAATATCTTTATTATTTATTGTCATGTTGTTGAGTTAAAATGATGTGCATATGAATTCACGCAGGGATGATAAGTCATGTCCTTGGAAAAGGGCATGACTTATCATTATTACATATTAATTACTACATCATATAATGATTGTGCTATGCCTATTATTACATTTTTTATTACATTAGGATAATAATGTAATGCACCATAGGTATATTTAGGTTAATTATACACAAGGTGGAAATATACTTAGGTATATTACAGATTAAAATGTTGAAGGTTAACATCAAAAGGAAAAGACTCTTGGAAGACCACGGTGTTGTTTTTTATTCTTAGGATCCGAGACCCAATGGAGCAGTGAAGATGAATGAGGCCACTAGGGAATTACTGAAGAATTATGTAAGTGAGCAACAACAAGAAAATATGAGACTAAAAAAGAGGATCATTGATTTGGAAGCTACAATAAACCTTGATTCAATTGTTCTTTACACAACCTCTTATTGCTAAACCACACAGGGGTATTGTTAGAAAGTAATGAATGTGCTCGTTTAACCATAGACAATATAACAATATTGTCACCCAACCATAGGTCGAAGCCACCCCTGAGCACCTTAACCTTGAAGGAGAATGATTCCGGAAGAAAACCAATAGCCAACCATGACTAATGCATAAAGATAACCAAGAATGATTAGAAAGTCCAACCATAACCAATAGAAAGTCCTAGCCTAAACGAGGAAAACAGATTGTAGCAGTTATTGGCCGCAGCTGCTCCCCATACTTGCGCACTTGCCTAGTTTATGCAGTGCACACCTCTTCCTAGCTAAAATTTCGAGTTGTCTGGTACAAAATGAGGTTTGGATACTTGTATTTATATTGTTTTCTTAAGTTGTCTAGGTCAACTTCTCATTCTAGATGCTAAATACTTCATATTAATTATTTCCTTGAGCCGACTTGTCTTCTAGGGTTAGGTTTAATGCTTTAGGGCTTATTCTTGCTTCCGGGAATATTCTATTCTCATCAGGGTCACACGTGGAGGTAAATACCTCCTGCAACTACTATAATATTAACACTCCCTCCTAGGTAGGGAGGTATTGAAGGCAATGGTCTTGAGCACAAACATACCATTCAACCGGTAGCATCATCATAGTCGTACATACTATCTCATGATTAGATCACGAGCACCATCATCACTATCAGTGTCATTTGACAACATCAACTGCATCATCCCTCAAAACCATACTCCATCTGAGTAATCAGGCATGAAGCTGAATAATTCACTCACTCCAAAGAGTGATACAAGAACCATTCTTCTAATCCAGACATATGTCCTAGAAGAGTAAATGTACTGGACCATTTTCCATCTGGAGAATGTCTATCCATCAGTACACTGACCATCCATCTAGATGATAATCATTTTCAACACTATTGATAGTCTACATGGCAATCAGAACAATGTCATTCAATAGAACACAACTATGTCTATCCATAGTAGTACACAACTACAATCCAATGGTACACTACCACACCAAGTATCACACACCTACTTAATCAATGAAACATAGTCACAATGAGTGGAACACATCCACCATAGTAGCATACATCTATTGTCCATAGACATACAATCTTCATAGAAATCATATCATTTGATATCAACCTGCACAGAAAAACAATATCATGATATAAACTGAGTCATCTGGGCCATTCTTCCACTCACATCTGTGAGATCTAGAAGAGCATTTTCCCTCAGAAAGTAAAACATCAGCCATGAGCTATCTGGAATATTATTCTCAAGCATAGAAGAATAATTGTCTGATTTCTGAGCCTATACCATTCACCTATATGGGCCATTCCTCCGACACTAAACAAAGTGCAACCTGGAGAGAATGAGTCTGCCCTAGGTAATGCCCATCCCTGATTGTTGAACCTGGACCATTTACCTAACTGGGCCATTCCTCTGACACTAAACAAAGTGCAACCTGGAGAGAATAAGTCTGCCCTAGGGAATGCCTATCCCTGATTCTTGAACCTGAACCATTCACCTAACTGGGCCATTCCTCTGACACTAAACAAAGTGAAACCTGGAGAGAATGAGTTTTCCCTAGGGAATGACTATCCAGACCATTTCCTAAGGAAATGATTGTCCTGCACCAACCTCCAAAACGGAGCATTCATCGAAACTACTCACAATTGTGAACTTCGAAAGAATGATTGCTCAATGAGGCGGACCATTCTACTTGACCACTACTGAGAGTCACTATCGAGAAGAAAGATTGTCCTAGACCATTCCCCCACACTGGCCACAAGGGGAATTGTTGTCTATGGTACATCAACAATCTATCAAACCATTTTCATTACGAAAATGATCGGCCGATCTGGACCATTTTCCAAACTGGAAAATGCCTGTCCGTCAGAAATCTCAAACCACTTTCTGAACTGGAAAGGAACTGCTCATCCTGGACCATTTTTCGAACTTGAAAAATGTCTGTTCATAAATCAATAACACATCAGTGCTCCCTCCCAACCTGGGAGTCATCTTTTCTCTTTTCAATAAGGAAGTCGTCTCCATGAGCTCCATCTTGTTTCTTGAGTACGCAAACTTTTTCCATCTTGGACAGAGGTTTTACCAAAATATTTTATATTTTCTCATCTGTGGAGATATATTGGAGAACCACTTCTCTTTTCTGGACCTCATCATGGAGAATGTAATGCTTGATCTCAATGTACTTCGATCTTTCTGGAACACTACTTTTCTCTGAAGACTTCATATAGCTCTGATCATTACAGTATATCATAGTTGGATTCAACTCTTTTGTTTCCTGCTAGCTCATAACATCGTGGCAAGGCTCGAACTAGAACATATCCAAGTGGCATTTCTTCTGTTGTCATGAGAGTTTGGCATGGATTAGCAATCCATCATCCTGGAGTTCTAAGTAACCATTCTGATACAATATCTTTGTTATAGAAAGTTTTTCACCACATATATGTTGTGCATGAGAGGCTTTGCACCAAGTTGTTTGAATCCATACAAGATCTTCTTTCGTCTACATACAAGGGTTTCTTTATGATATACTTCAAAACCTTGAGGTTGCTCTACATACGCTTCTTATTCAATTACTCTAGAGAACAATCTTTGGATTCATCTGATGTAAACTCCAACCCATGGATATTGCAGAGGATATAATGGCTCAAGTAGGGATATGTCTAGCTACTAGAACAAGCTATCATCATAGTCTTCTCCCTCCATATCGGAGAACCTCTAGTTCTGAATCTTACAATGCTTCTAGTCATAAGTCTTTCATACACTGTTCTTCATCACAACTTCCATTTCTACTGCTTGATTGTTTCTAGTGGGTTCAAACCAAGATGGTAGTCTTGTGATTCTCGATATAATGATTAGTTGTTCTGGCTTTTCTTTCTCTCTTGGAATCTTCGTATTCTTCCTCCTGTTTCTCTTTAGCTCCTGGGTCCATGGAGTTTTCTATAGATTTCATGCCCTGAAGATTCCAACTTCTTCCTTTCATCATAGAATCATGGATGTGGATGGACAACCAAGGATACTTTAAAGCTTCTTTTCGAAGAAGACTTCTTCTAAAGTCAAATTGAACACATGCTCTTTTTCATGGATGTTACCATTAATGGGAACATGGATAGATACTTCATAATCCTCAATGGATCATATTATTTAGGATTATTTGCCTCCTAATCCTTGCTTCATGTATGAATGCATGTTCTTCTTTTGGAATTATATAATCAACTCCCTCCATCTAAGAGAGTCCATGCTTCTGTTTGCATCCTTATTGCCTTCTACAAAGTGTCACAGGTATTTTTCCAATTTCCTCTTGATTGTTGACTTCTTTATGTTTTTACTTCTTCTAGGTTTCTTCAAGTTTGATTATGATTTCGGCTTATCTTGCAGCTGTTACTTATGTTAATAGCTTCTGCATGAATTGTTACCAAGGGTTGTCAATGTACTTTGTCTTTTCATGTGTATTGCTTGACTTGTAGTCATCGTGATAGCAATCATTATCTTGTTTTCTTCCATGGGTATTGTTTCTCTTTGAACATCTTATCTTCTAAGAAATAGATATTCAAGATATGTACAAAAACTATGTAAACATGGTATGTACAGGAATTATGAAGAGTATTGTTACCTTGTCTTTAGAAGAAGAAGTATGTTTTGTCCTGCTTGGACTTCTTTGAGGGTTCCCTTTCTTCGGCAACTAATGCTCCGTGTGTTTCCTTCCTTTTCTTTAACTTGGGACAATGATTCTTGTAGTGACCATATTTTCGACAGTTGAAGCATTATATTTTTCACATATCTTTCTCTTGATTTGGTTTCTTCTTTGAGCCAAACTTCTTTTTATTCCTGAAATTCTTGAACCTTGTTGTGAAGGCTTGATCATCGTATTTCTTTTGGGGTTTCTCTTTTACACTAATTTTTTATTCTTTTTGTGCACAACAAGTCCAAAGTTCTTCAAATGTGGGATACTCCTTCCTTGTGTTCATGCTTGTAGCAAATGCATCCCATGTCTTGGGAAGACCATTGAGTACTATATTTACCAGTTCCTTCTCTGAAATGATCTCTTCAATAGCTTGTAGTTGATCTCTTAACTGATATATTCTCACAAAGTATGATGTTATGTTGTCATCATCATTCATTTTCATGTCATGGAGCTCTTCTTTAGACTCATTATTTGTCCAATGTTTCTAACTGAGAAGAGGTTTGTTAGGGCAACATACATCTTCTTAGATGAGTCAAAATGGGAGATGTAGGGTATCAAGTGGTCTTTTATAGAGTTTACTATGATACTCATGGCATTGATGTCACTGTCTTTGAACTTCTCCGTAACTGCAATGTTCCGAGGTTCCTTTTATTTTCCTTCTTTGAACTGTGGTTCCATGATCTTTCCTTTCATGATATTCAACACTATTCTTGGCAGGGATGAGGTCAATCCTTGTCTTCCATGCTTTGAAGTTAGAAGTCCCTTCTAACCTTTTTTTCTGACTTCATAGAGTAAGTCATAACTGATTTGACTTGGTCAACCTTTGACTTTGACCAAAAACTCAAATTTGACGTCTTGGCTTGCTGAGAATACCAAGAGGTGCGTTAGGCTAGGGCGCACTCGGCGATCCAAATATTAGGTCAATCTCTTCACTTAAGGTGCCTCAACAAGAGAGTTAGGGTTTCATTGCCACAACAAAAATTGGTTGCAACTACAACTGTAACTGAGCAAATCCTCCCAATCTGTCTTCCAACAGTTAGACTGTCCGAAGATAGTGTGAGTCCATAACCTGTTAGAAAGAAATGGATCTGCTCGTTTAACCATAGACAATATAACAATATTGTCACCCAACCATAGGCCGAAGCCACCCCCGAGCACCTAAACATTGAGAAAGAACGATTCTAAAAGAAAACCAATAACCAACCACGGTTAATGCATAAAGATAACCAAGACTGATCAGAAAGTCCAACCATAACTGATAGAAAGTCTGAGCCTAAACCAGGAATATAGATTGCAACAGTTGTCAGTTGCAGCTTCTCCCCAGACATGCGCACTTGCCTAGTTTCTGCAGTGCACACCTCTTCCCAGCTGAAATTTCGAGTTGTCTGGTACAAAATGAGGTATGTCTACTTGTATTTATATTGTTTTCCTGAGCTGTCTGGGCCGACTTCTCATTATGGATGTTAAATACTTCATATTAATATTTCCTTGAGCCGACTTGTCTTATAGGGTTAGGTTTAATGCTTTAGGGTTTCTTCTTGCTTCCCAGAATATTCTATTCTCGTCAGGGTTACACGTGGAGGTAAATACCTCCCGCAGCTACCATAATATCAACATGTAGTCTAGAGGAACCTACTAAGTGATCTACCAAAGCTAAATGAGCTAAATAGTTATTATATGGAGTCTAGAAAATTGTGACAAGCAATGTTGAGGATAAGGTGGTCTTTCTCTTTGAGTTATGGGAGATTGCCAACAATGACTTTGTGCTTATTGGAAACATTCTCTCATTGCAAGAATCCTCCAAAACTAAGCTCCAAAACGACATTGGTTTCAATGAAAAACTCATAGATACATTTTCCAAAAGACTCAATAGCGTGAATGATCATAAGAGGTAGAAGGACAAGTGTTATGATTCTACTAGAGGGAAGAAGAAATGGGGGCTATGAATCTACTAGAGGGGAAGAGGAAAGGGGGGCTATGACAAAGTAAATCCTCTACTACCAAGCATTGGCCTATGAACTCATATCTTCTCCATCATGTTCCTTAAATGAAGCTATCCATCTCCATGAATTATAAAACAAATCACTGAATGCATGTAAAAGGTTCATGAGGAAGCCTTCTTACCTAGTTATTGAAGCTTGGTCTGAGTAAAATCATCATGGGGAAGTGTAAGAGTACTTCATTCTTCTATCAAAAGGAATGCCAACCACCACTTCCCTTACCCCTCTCATTGTCATTAACTCCATTTCATTATATCATTGTCACATTCATGCTATAGACTTCTCATGTTGTGTTCCCCATTCTTAACCAACAACCAATCTAGAAATTTCCCTAATATTCTAGGTCCACAATATCCCCATCCCACCTCTCAAGAAAAAAATTCTTTTAGTTTTCGTTTAAATATCAACCATAAGAATTTTGTTGGGCCTCCCAAACCCTATTGTTCTTTGTAGTTTTGATTGATTCATTTGGGACTTATTGTTTGATTAAGGTCCATGAAGAACTATTCAAGTCTCATTTTTTTTTTATGTTTCAATCTTAATTATTGACAAGTGGAATTTTGGACAAATGACTCTTTTGAAACCCATTTGAACGATAATGCAAAATACTTCAAAGTTCTTTGAAGCAACTTTATAAAAATTTCATGTTTATTTTCCTCTTGTAAAGTCAGAGTTGTTTTCCTTCACTTAAATCAAGTGAAAGGGGACAAAATAACTATGTTTTGAGCAAACTAGCTTACAACAAAATATTTTATATATTATTTTACATTGAATATGCTCGGTCCCCTCTCGGGAAACAATGTGCTCAAAGAACATCTAGTTGTATCAAGAACCTCGTTTAACTTTCTTAAGTTTAAAGATCAAATGGGTTTTTTTGCATGGCATTCTCCCACTCCTTTCAATAAATTTATGAAGGAAAAAAAATATTTGACAAAGAGGAGTATCACCTCTATAAAAATGATGGACAACACTCCTTGGTTCTCCTAATGATTTCCCTAGGTGTTTATCTTTTCCTCATCGAGGAAAAAGTGATGAACATTTTAACAACTCCACCGAGGAGTGATGAAAGAGAAATATTTTTTTCACGACCTCATTTTCAAATTGAATGACCCATGGGAAACCAGTGCAACTAGATTTACCCATTGGCCTTGAATATTAGTGTAATATCCTAAACCAACTATTTGATCTTGCCTTGAAGATTACAAATGACTAGACAAAGCTTGAATGTTCTTGGGAATTTATTGCATGAGAAGAAGGCATGGTAATAGACAAGTGCAACAACTCCATTGAATTGAAAATAAAAGATTGAGAATTTTTTTGTCAAGTTTATTTACACAAGAAAAGGGGAGAAGGCTCTCACATGGTCATTCCCAAGACAAGACTACTAAGATACCCCAAGGGACTCCATAAAGATGTTTTGGGAAGATTTCAATTATAACCCTGGAAACCTTTACATGAGTCCTTACAAGGAGCCACAAAAAGATTCTTGAATATAATTAAAATCTCAGTCTTAAGGGTGAAGGATCTACGAATCAAGAGCTTGCTTTTCCACCCAAGAGTATAGTGGGGAAACTAGGGCCTGAGATGGTAGAAATAATGCAATTTGAAGGGAAGACACCAAGAAATCCAAGTTGTAGATGAAGAATAATCCCTTTGGCTCTTAAAGGAGAACAACACTCATTAATATCCTTATCATCCAGAGGTCTTCCTGTATTCAAAGGTGACAATGCAAAGAACCCTAGTAGATACGTGGATTAATTCTTAGCCATGTGTGATATTCATTTGATCACTCGCTATGACATCATTTCCTAAGTATTTCTTTAGACCTTGGTTGGCCTAACATACAATATTTAGTTTTCTCTCTATTTATCGGTCCCATAACTTTCTTGAATGACCTTGGAGATGTTTTTTTGAGTAGGCATTCTTAGCATGTAGATTACCATACCTTGCTCACTTAGCTCACCCAAATACAATTGGAGAAGAGTGAAAGAATTAAAGATTTCAATCTCAAATTTTATAGAATGCTACAAAAGATACTAGAGAATCAATGCCTCCATGCACCTATGAGATTTAGGTGCTATAAAAATTCCATGTCAACAAACAAGAATTAATCATTGAAATATACTTGTATAAATACTCTAAAGGAAGCCACAAGGAAGTCCTAGGAGATGGAAGAAGACATGCTTGAAGATATTACACCCCTATATTGTATTAGTGCGAGTGTAGAGACAAATGTTAAACTTAGCGATGTTAGATCGTGGACCTTCCACATCAATCAAACCCTTGGAAGACGAAGGCATTAGTATGTTCCATGGAAATTTCTCATCATGTACAAAATAACTTAGCATATGGTGACACACCCTAAAACCGAGACAATGTT
This sequence comes from Picea engelmannii, assembly GCA_009831015.1. Classification (NCBI taxonomy): domain Eukaryota; kingdom Viridiplantae; phylum Streptophyta; class Pinopsida; order Pinales; family Pinaceae; genus Picea; species Picea engelmannii. Next base: position 28,299 of record ML796254.1, on the reverse strand, counting down.
GAGTTGAGTTAGTTAAAGAAGACCATGTGTGAGCTCCAAAATGAATTGTTTCATTTGAAACATAATGAATTGTTGAGACCAAGGTGTCAACGCCCTGCACAAGGGGTGGGAGCACTTAGACCAGAGGAAGGGCTTGAAAATGTTCATAGGAGAGATGAAACCACTCCGCGAGTTAGATTGGTGCAGGCTATCCATCCCAACATGGTGGTGATGCATAGCATTATGTTGATGAGAGCCTGCTATAACACAACGATGAATTCTTTGTTCAATAATCCCAAGACAAGGGAGTGGCAACACGATCCTTGGATTTTACTTAATAGGATGATTAGATGATGCCTACCTATGAAGGATATTTTTTTGAATAATATATGTTCTCTGATACATAAGTGGATTGTTAAGAAAACTTTATGTAGACCAGGTCTTAGGATAACAAGTCCAAAGCAAAGAATCCCACGGTGACAAAACTAGTTAAGGCAATGATAATCCTAGTGTAATTAGTGCACATACATAAAATTCCCAACCTACAACCTAGAAGTATCATTTCACACTATAGAGCATAATTGATCCATGAAAAATTCAAAGCTATAGGAAAGTGGCACCACAAATGACTTATAATATTGTCGACAAGCTTAGTAAAGTGAAAATCATGGTACTCTTCTTGGAAGTGACAAAGATTCCTTAGTAGAGGCAAATCTTCTATGAATGTTGAATCATTGAGTGCATTGTAGCACATGGTAGGGGACTACTAGCACCCATAATTGCCATTAGTTTGCCCCCCCTTCTTGTAGAATGGGTAGGAAAGTTCTATCATTTTTTCATTTGTTTTAAACTAATGATCTCATCTTGTGCAATTGCATGGTGGATAATGGCACCACAAATAACATCATGCCACTTTCTATCATGGAATCCATATTACAAGGAGCATAATAATACCATGAGAACTAGGTTCTATTAATAAATGAAATAGGAAAAGACTATGAAATGCAATGTAATACAAACTAGCTAGAATGGTGGTAGCTTATCTATGAAGAGATATGTGTCAGCTACGCTCATTCACAAGAGGCTTAAATGGCCTTTCAACATAAATTACTACACCATTAATATCCAAAAACCTAACCCTAGGAGACAAAGTGCCAAAAGGATCGTGGGCCTCGAGGTGGTTAGTTGACACATCAACTTCTTCGGGGTACAACTTTTGCATAAAATCTCTATTTGGGGCTCACAATAGCTCATTGGAAAGATATAACTAAGAAACAATTCTTGGTAGACTTGGGCATGCCATTGTAACTCCAAGCCCCTAATGGCCAAATACATCATTCAAGGCCTTAAAACAGCCCCGAAAGTTTAGCACCTGAAAAATTATAGATAAAAAACTACCAAGATGGAGAACCATGTTGAGTTAATGGAAGAGGCGGATGGCCACTAATGTCCACCTAGATCAGCACTTGATATTATGACTTGGGAGAAGGGATATATGCCATAGATTCCCAAAAATTTCCTTCTTCTGGAGATATTAAGGATTTTTCTATCGGGATAAGCACCACCCTCAAAATTCACATGGTGTTTACCATCATCATAGTTCATTTACCTGCAACATATGGAGTGGTCTTATGTTGAGAATGGATTTTTCCTACCACGAGTATATATCTTGAATGGTGGAGTTGAATGATGTTGCCCACCAAGGATGCGTGGTTCATCAAAGTTCCACGAGAACCAAAAAAAATGTTGTGTTTGAAAATAATTAGCATGGGGAATTAGAGAACTTTGTTGATGCAAGATTGGGAAATTATGTCATTCCAAGAGGAGAGGATATTAATGCAACAAATATTCTAGAGGGAGACCTTCCTTTCAAAGGATCCTAGAGGATTGATTTTTGTTGAAATATTGTAACTACAAAGAGTGTTCTTGGGAGAGGAATTTTTGTATTTGTTTGAGTTATCTCTTGGCATTGTATTGGATATCTATATTAAGGAAGTTTTTGCTGGTTTTTCTCCCCCATGACGGTTTCCCAGGATAAATGTTGTGTCTCTTGTGATTGTGTATTTCTCAGTGATCCTATTTATTCTATGGTTATCTAATGAAATAAAAGAAACCTAATAATATCTTAAACCTTAACATGGTATCAGAGCTAAGCTGAAGAGAGCATCTTTCACAAGAGAAAGAGAAAAACATCACTGTTGTCATACATACAAATTAGGGCTTTTTGTTGATGAAGTATTTCAGCCCCAAAACCATCGAGAAAAGTGTGTCCTTCCTCAAGGATCACTTTGGCATCCTCAGCGCAACTTTTCAGTGGTAGATCTCCTCGAAAGTGAAACCCTAGTTTCACAAAGTACTAGAAGTACTAGAAAACCAAAGTACCGGAGGTACTAGAAAACCAGAAGCACCAGTCCAGAAATCCGTTGATCAAGTTTGAAGGGGTAAAAGTTGGATTTTCAAAAATCTGACTGCACCATAAAACCCTAAGTTTGAAAAATTAGGGTTTCCTCATAAAACCCTAAGTTGCAGTTGCAGTTGCAGTCTTAGAACTAGTTGCAGTATCAATTGTTGTTAGGAACCAAATATCAATATAGCATAGAAAAACCTCAGAATAAGTAATCAACCCCTTGAAAAAGAGAAAATTCAGATAATAAGCCTCTTCGAGGGGGCAACCTCCTTATGCCCACATAAATGTTCAATTCCCAGATGATTCAAAATGAAAATGTCTCCTTGGTGTATATAGGGGACTAGGAGGTGTAATTACAACTAATGGAATAAAGACGACATATATAAAATAACATTACTAATGTAATATGCCCCAATTAAGGGGTAATGAGCCACTATTTAGGGCTTAACATGTCCCTCCCCTTGAGACAAGTGTTGTCTGCAACGCTTGAGTAAATCTGGATGCTTCTGTATAAAAGACTCATCTTCCCAAGTGGAATCTTCAGTAGGTAGTTTCCTCCATTTAATGAGATACTCTGAAATGTATCTATTCCTCGGCTGGCGAATTCTTGTGTCAGTGATGGCTTCA
>ML796254.1:0-17733 GCA_009831015.1 Picea engelmannii | reverse complement strand
GCTGCAGTTGGAGAAGAAGAGAAAGAGAGAGAGATGCATTCTTGGGAGAGGACTTTCTGTATTTGTTTGAGTTATCTTTTGGCATTGTATTGGCTATCTATATTAAGGAAGTTTTTGTTGGGTTTTCTCCCCCGTGAGGGTTTCCCAGGATAAATGTTGTGTCTCTTGTGATTGTGTATTTCTCAGTGATCCTATTTATGCTATGGTTATCTAATGAAATAAAAGAAACCTAATAATAGCTTAAACCTTAGCAATTTTGATGGGTCATGTGCCTATTTTGGATCAAGTTCCAAAGTAGTTTTAAAAAGTCACACTGAAGAGGTTTATCTCCATTCTTTAAGATTGTAGTTTGAATGGACAAACAATATGGCGTAGTATGAAGTTTTGTTTCAAGGTTTTCTCTTAGCTCAAGATATAAATATCTAGGACCTTATCATTACTAAACATCAAAAGCCAGTTATTAATCACATCAAGTGACAATATGTTGTCAAGAAAGGGAAATCGAAAGCCTATGTGCAAAGGGAATAAGACCTGATTCAAAACTTTAAGCCTTTTAACATAAGATTTGTCCTTGGGGAGGAAAATTAGAGGGTAGATTATTTAGTTGTATCAAGGTCTCATTTTCACTCCATCCATCCTTCACAAACAAATCTTTTCGAATTGAAATCATTTTTTTCCCGTCTATCCTTGACAATGAATATTTTTGCTATTTTTTTATAATGATGACTAGGTTCTTGAGTTTTTGGCAGCAACCAAAGGTATATTTTTCCTTGGAAAAAAAACGTAATTCTATTCATCTAAAGAGAACCAAATTGCATTTTGTAGGTGCCAAAGGCATGACCCAATCCTGGGTAGAGCATCCCAAAGGGACACAAAGTAGCTGGCTGGAGAGCCAAAAAGAGAAAATACATAAACTGATAGCGACCCTTAATAGGCCAGAAACCCTGAACAAGAGAGCTCGTCACTGAATAAACCTCCAAACAAAAAACCCAAAACCCCAGGAGTCCAAATGGACCAGGTCAGAGCAGTATGAAAACCATCACAAGCATAATCAGTTGCAAGGACAACGATGAAGACCCGAAAACAACATTAGTAAAACCACGGATTGCACACCCACTCCATGGACCTCAAGGTGTGGAACCACGCACCACACGCCCAGGGAAAGGACCTCAAAGTTATAGCACAACCTCCGCTATATAGTATCAAAGGTCACTGAAAGGAGTCGGCTCTAGACATACATCAAACCCTGAACAAATCGAGGAAGGCAAGGGAGAAGTAAAAGCAAGGAGCTCACTTAAAATAATCAAATCTGAGATAAAGAAAACCATGCATCACCCCAACAGGAGCTAAAAAACGAGACTGCATCTCAAAAAAGTTGGATTCGCCCTCAGAGTAGTCACCAAAGAAGTGGCTAGGAAAGGAGAGAATGCGAATGCCAAGAGATTCCACCCAGGCCGCACAGGGAGGGGAAACCAACCCCCATATGCACCCACAACAAATGAGGAGGAGAAACGCGGATCAGAGAAGATCGTCTTGCCACCATGTATAAGTTATCCACCACACAAGTGAAATGTAGCTACGACTGGCACCGGATCTGCAGGCGATCCACAAGTTGTCGGGAAGAAGCAATCATCGTGGAAGGAACAAGGAGAAACCACTCGATCTGTAGCTGCGACAGGCAATGGGTGAGAGGGAAGGCGTCTGCGGCTAGAGAAACTTCACCTAGAAAAAGTGCATGAGCGGGCGTCTGCGGCTAGGGTTTCTCCCAGCCGCAGAACCCTCCAGAGTTATCCATAAACTTTATATATGCAACAACCAAAGGTATTAAATACGTGAACATGAATAATTATACTATGGAAGCCCAACACAAGCATGTTAAGCATGGGTAATTTGATGAATTTGGTGTATTGAATCTATGGGAAAATGTCCTTCTAAAAGGTTTGGTCACACTAGAGTATTTTCTTACTGAAGATGATAGGATACAAAAAGGAAAACTCGAATAAGAATCATTTGTCAGAATGGTTCATGAAATAGAGAAAATTAATATTGGCACTTTGGATATTCCAAAGTTTTTGAATCTTGGTAGTGATTGCACTAATGAGGAAACATCCTAGTTTAGTGTGTTTTTTGAGGAGTTTGACTTTGTGTTTGCATAGATATACGATGACTTGAAGGCATATGAGAAGGACATCATACAACACATATGCCACTAAAAGAGGTCGTGGACCTGGTGAATTCAAAACCAAGTATTATTCATCCAAAATTAAAGTTCTTCATCAATATTTAATCTTAAAATTTGTCGAATGTAGGGACTATCGCACCAATCAATCATTCAAAGTTGGTTACCAACCTAGTTGTTGTTCAGAATAGTAATGGGGATATCTGGCTATGTATGAACAAGAGAAACCCAAATTTTGTTGGGTTGTTATATTATTTGCAGTGAAAGTCTATTCGAGGTGAATCAACTAACGGTTGAAGTCGAGGTGGATCGAAAACAGGTTGAAGTTGAGGTAGATCAACATCAAGTCGAAGGTCGAGGGAGTCGACTGGGTAAAGTCAAAGTCGAAGATATCGATGACAAGTCAACTGAGGAGAGGTCGAAGTGTAGGCATGAGACGACCGACTAGAGTTCAAATGGAGGCCAACTGGTAATCGACTGGTAAACCCGACTTGGAGTCGACTGTAACATAATCTCATGATTTCTAGGATTTGTAGCCAATGATATGCATGGATATGTAATCATTTTTGGGCGCCAATATTTAGGTTTTTTCCTATTGTAAAGCCTGGAAAGAGGCATGTTGCAAGGCCGTAAATGATGTTGTTGTTGTAAGGTAAGCGTAGATTGCACTTTTGAAGGTTAATGCATTTGTAAGTGTAGGTTGTTGGTCATACATATGTAAGTTGAATTCGCTACAAGGTTGTTCTTGCAAATGCAAGAAGGTATGATGTTGATTGTGTCTTAGGTGTGGACCAAGGTTAGACATGTAACCTTTTATTCTAAATGAATAAGACAACAAGAGAGCAGAACACTCAAGGGAATGTTGGTTTTCCCGGTTAAGGGTTTCAAGGGTAAAATCTTTGTGTACTGTGTGATTGCTTGTGTCATTTGCTTTCTTGATTAAATTATTCTTCTCTTCTGCTAGAATTACTATGGAAGTGCCATGCATTTCCTGACATGTTGTATCATAACTTAGGTCTGCCCTGACAAGTGAGTGATCAGAGTGGTGTAATGCTTTGGCAAGTATATCAAATCTTGATTTGCAAATCTGGAATCTAAGAACTAAACCATAGGTACAGTAAGACTCGTAAGTCATAAATTGTTTTAAAGATCGTGGTAAAGAATGGCAAGCAGTTCCAGAATAGAGATAGAAAGATTCAATGGCCAAAATTTTGAGCTTTGGAAGCTTAAAATGGAAGATCTTCTTGTAGATCGAGAACAATGGACAATGGTTTGTTTAGGTACCCAACTAACAAGCATGTCGGCGGAAGAATCAAAGAAACTTGAAAGAAAAGCAAGAAGTACGATTCAGATTTGTCTTGTAGATTCGGTGTTGTTGAATGTCTTGGGTGAAGATTCGACAAAGAAACTGTGGGACAAGCTGGGAAGCTTATACCAGTCAGAATCTCTGGTAAATAAGTTGTTTCTCATACAGAAATTGTATCTTCTGAGGATGAGTGACGACAACTCGGTGAATGAGCATTTAAATGCATTTAATACCATGTTAAGTCAGTTATGATCTGTGGATATTAAGATCATTGATCAGGAGAAGTGTATCAACCTATTATGTTCTTTTCCAGACTCTTGGGATAACTTATTCATGGCTATTGCGAGTAATACAACCACACTAGCACTAGAGGATGTGTTACTTCTCTGTTGTCTGAAGAAATAAAAAGGAAGAACATGGAAGTATCAACCAAATATGCTCTGCTAGTGAGAGGTCGATCGGTAGACAAAGATAAAGGCATATTCTTCGGTCGAAAGTTTAAGTTGAAGGAAGACCTAAATCCCTCGTTCAGTCTATGGAAAGATGTTAGAAATGCGGTAAAGCTGGGTATTATAAAAAAGATTGTAAGTCGAAGGCAACAGAAGTTAGTGCCAGATACGACAAGAAGCAGTCGACCGAGAGAAAGACAACCTCGGACAAGGGAGGTGATGTGTACCTGGCATCGACCAGTACACAGTCAGATCAAGATGTTTGGTTTATCGAGTAAGGAGGATCCTATCATATGAAACCACATAAAAAATGGTTATGTGAATATGAATGATATGATGGGGGTGATGTGTTCTTGGGGGACGACTCGACAACCAGAATTGTCGGACGAGGAAGATTTCGACTGACACTGTAGGATGGGACGAAAAGAACCCTTCCAGGTGTGCTACACATTTCGGGTTTGGAAAGAAACCTGATATCTATCAACAAGATGAGTGATGTGAGTGTGCATACTCTGTTTCAGAAGGATTCGTGCAAGATGGTCAGAGGCATGATGGTCTTAATGAAAGGAGTTTGGATTGGTACCATGTACAAGTTGTTAGGGAATGTCAACTCGACTAGATGCACCAACATTGTTGCTCCTGAAACCGACTCGACTGCGTCTTGACTTGACTTGATGTCGACACAACTCAACTTGACTCGAGATAAGTTAGTTCAAATCGACTTGACAAGACATGATGAAGTCGACCCGACCGAGCTATGGCACGAGAAGATGGGACACATTGGAGAAAAAAGATTTCAAGCTAATCAAAGCAAAGGCATGGTCGAAGGTATTCCTGAATGTGGTTTAGAAGTCAACTTTTGTGAAGATTGTATATATAGGAACCAAAGTTGGGTTAGGTTCCCATATGTAGCGACAAAATGGTATTCTAGAACTGGTGCATAGTGATGTGTTTGGCCTGGTTACAGTGCCTTCACTTGGTGGATCCCTGTATTATGTCTCTTTCATAGATGATTTTTCCAGGAAGACATGGATACATTTCCTAAGTAAGAAATCAGAGGTTTTGAAGAGGTTTAAGTAGTTTACAACTCTTGTGGAAAACCAGAGAAAGAAGAGGATTAAAGTGTTGAGAACTGACAATGGTGGCAAATTTTGTGGAAATTAATTTGATCAGTTCTGTAAGCAGTGTGGCATAGCACGCCAAAATACCACACCATATACCCTACAACAAAATCGAGTTGTCAAGAGAGTGAACATAACATTTATGGATAAGGCAAGGACCATGCTCAGTGGTGTTGGGCTCGCACAAAAATTCTAGGCGAAGGCAGTCGAGACTGTAAGATATCTGGTAAATATGTCTCCTTCATCGACGCTAGTTGACATGACTCTAAATGAGGTATGGTCGGGTAAGAAGCCTTCAGTGGCACATCTCAAAGTGTTTCGTTGTGATGCATTTGTGCATGTTTCCAAGGAAAAGAGGAGAAAGTTGGACAATAAGCCAGTCAATTGTATTTTCATTGGTTACAAAGAAGGGATGAAAGGATATAAGCTCTGGGATCCTGCATAAAGGAGAACAATGTATAGTCAAGATGTGGTCCTCAGAGAAGTTGGAGGTAAGTCTAAACCTGAGGAAGTTGTTCAGATTGAGAATAATCATGATACGATGCAGTTTGAACTGAGGGATACGGTGCGGTTTGAACTAAGAAACAAAAAAGATAATTCATACGAAACGACTAAATCTGAGGAAAAGGTGGAACAATTGACTACGATGATAAGGAGGTCAGAAAGAGCAAGAAAACCAGTTGAAAGGTATAGTCCGCCCGACTTCCATTCTGCATTCGTGTTAACTACCATCGACGATGAGCCCAAGTCGGTCGGAGAGGCAGTCGACTTGAAAGAGGCTAAACTCTAGAAGGACGCCATGGTCAAAGAGATGGAATCCTTGTACAAGAATGAGACATGCGATTTATTCAAGTTACCTAGTGGAAGAAAGCTTGTTGGTAGAAAGTGGGTGTTCAAGAAGAAGACAAATGTCGTAGGATAAGTCGAGAAGTTCAAATCTTGACTGTTAGCGAAAGGATATTCCCAAGTTGAGGGAGTCGACTTCGGTGAGATTTTTCCCTTGTTGCAAAACTAACTTCCATTAGAGTACAAATGTCTCTGGGTACAACATTCGATCCGGAGATAGAAAAGATGGATGTAAAGACAACGTTACTACATGGGGACCTGGAAGAAGAAATCTACATGAAATAGCCTAAAGGATTTCTTGTAAAGGGAAAGCAAGAGTTGGTGTGTAAACTCAAAAGATCCCTTTATGGTCTAAAGCAATCACCAAGGATGTGGTACCAAAAGTTTGACACATACACCCTTAGTTTGGGATTTGTGAGAAGCAAAGTTGATCACTGCATATATTCTAAGGAAGAAGGTAATTGTTTCATATATGTAGCTTTGTATGTTGATGACATGTTGCTAGTTGGAAACAACATGGACGCAATAAAGGAGGTGAAGAAGCAGTTATCCTTCAAGTTCGACATGAAGGATCTCGGTGCAACTAACTTCATTTTGGGAATGGAGATTAAGAGAGATCGAGTCGCTAGAAAGCTCTGGTTGAATCAGACAAAGTATATTGAAACAGTTTTGAAACCATTCAACATGTAGGATTGAAAACCGACGAAGGTGCCAATTCCTGTGGGAGCAAGGATTACTATTGAATAATGTCCAAAGACACATGAAGAAATAGAGGACATGGCACATGTTCCCTATGCAAGTGTGGTTGGTAGTATGATGTATGTGATGGTCTGCACTCAACCAGAGATTTCCCATGCAGTGGGAGTGTTGACCAGGTACATGTCGACACCTAGAAAGAAGCACTGGACAACTATATGCTATATGCTACCAAGGAAAACCTAGAGGTGACAGTGGTAAATTAGATGTACATGGCTTTATCAACGTCGATTGGGCTGGCGATCTAGATCGACGAAGGTCAACCAACATATATGTCTTCAAAATGTTCGGTGGAGCAATCAGTTGGATGTGTAAGCGACATGTGGTCATAGCCTTGTCGACAACAAAAGTTGAATACATGGCAACCACTCACGGAAGCAAAGAAGCAGTATGTCTTCAAAGGTTGTGCTCAAGAATTGGGTTTGAGTAGAGAGGCATGAAGGTAAGTTGCGATAGTCAAAGTGCAATATTTTTGGCAAAGAAACCTGCTTATCATTCAAAGACTAAGCACATTGATGTACAATACCATTTCGTAAGAGACATGGTGGAAAGTAACAAGGTGCTATTGGAGAAAGTATACACATTGGAAAACATAACAGACTCATTGACCAAGTTTGTGAATGTTGTGAAGTTCTCTTGGTGCAGAGGGCCAATGGGCATTGTTGCCCTAGGTTTGTGAACGTAAGTTCAAGAATCTCTTGTTTTAGCAAAGAAGACAACAAGTGGGAGAATGTTTGGTTATTATATTCTTTGCAATGAAAGTCTAGTCGAGGTGAATCGACTAACGGTTGAATGATCTAGATTTTATGAGAAGAACGAAATGAATACAGATTATTAAAAGATTTTTTAACACATAATAACATAGATACAGTAAAACTGGTTTCTATTCAATAAGGAAATAAGCTGAAACTGCAAAATGCAGCGGAAAACAAGCTTGTTGGAATGGTGGCGGCTTATCTCTAAGAAGATATGTGACAACTGTGATCATTCGCAAGAACATGATTACAACGAGGCTCTGAAGGCATTTTTACAAAAAGCGTGAATGCGAAAACCCTAGACATCCAAAAACCTAACCCTAGGAGATGAAGCGCCAAAAGTCACGTGGGCCTCGTTGGGGTAAGCTAGTACGTCAACTACTTGAGGTCATAACTTTTGCATACGATCTCTGTTTTAGGCGCACAATAGCCCGTTGGAAAGGTCTATCTGAGGAATACACATTTTATCGTTAGACTCTAACTAAATGACTAGTTTGACTGTGGTGAACCCTGAAAACATTGTTTAGGGCCTCAAAACGACCTCGTAAGTCGAGGACTCGAAAACTAGGAAAAAATTGCCAAACTGGAAAATTTCCATAATGAACCAGTTGGAATATGTGGGAGGCCACCGACATCCATCTAGATCATCGAATTCGATGTGGATCGACAACAATTCAAAGTTAAGGTAGATCGACAACAAGTCGAAGGTCGAGGGAGTTGACCGGGTAAAGTTGAAGTCGTAGATATCCACGACAAGTCAACCGACAAGAGGTCGAAGTGCGGCTGTGAGACGACCGATTAGAGACTGAATGGAGGGAAACTGGTAGTCAACTGGTAAACCCGACTTGGAGTCAACTGTAAGAGAATCTCTGGCTTTATAGCCAATAATATGCATGAATTTGTAACCGTTTTTTGGTGCGAATCTTTAGGGTTTTTCCTGTTGTAAAGCCTATAAAGAGGCATGTTGTAAGGCCGTAAAGGTTGTTGTTGTTGTAAGGTAATCGTAGAATGCACTTTTGCAGGTTAATGCATATGTGAGTGTAGGTTTTTGGTCATGCATATGTAAGTCAAATTGGTTACAGGGTTGTTCTTGCATGTGCAATAAGGTATGATGTCGATTGTGTCTTAGGTGTGGACCAAGGTTAGAAATGTAACCTTTTATTCTGAATGAATAAGACAACAAGAGAGTAGAATGCTAAAAGGAATGTTGGTTTTTCCGGTTAAGGGTTTCTAAGGTAAAATCTCGGTGTACTGTGTGATTGTTTGTGCCATTTTCTTCCTTGATTAAATTCTTCTTCTATTCTTCCAGGATTAGTGTGGAAGTGCCTTGCATTTCCTAACAAATTTAGCACCCATGAAGGATCATTACCTAATCCCTAATACGAAAACATTGCTACAACAAGTAACAAGTTCAACTTTGATGTCTTATTCGATTGTTTCTCAAGTTATAACGAATTGCCAGTGGCTAAAGGTGATTGACATAAGACAGTTTCACAACCTCTTGGGGAACATTTACTTATGTTAGGATTCCATTCAAAATGATGAATGTTGATGCTACCTTTCAGAGGGTCATGGACCGCACCTTTCGTGATTTGGTCGGTAAAACCATGGATGACGACCAAGATGATCTCAATGTGCATTATAAGGTCAAGGAACAACATTTAACACACCTCAAAGAAGTCTTTGTCACGTTCAAGATGTATGGTATATTATTGAACTCGAAGAAATATTTGTTTGCGGTCATGTAGAGTAAGTTGTTGGGGCATATAGTTAGTAAGAAAGGGTTTATATAGAACCATAACACACCAAGGCCATAAATGACACGAAGCCTCATAATGATTGAAAAGGAATCCAATCTTTATTTGGAAAAATAAGCTTTGTCTGGAGGTTTGTTCTAGATTGTGCTTATATTCTAAAGCACATTAATAATTATTGAAGAAAGATTAGCATTTTAGTGGACCCTCAAATTCTGAGAAACTTTTCCAAACATCAAAGTTTCAATCACAAGTTCCCCGTTTTGATTAATCTTGATTTAGAGAGGGTCTTGAACTTGTACTCTTTCACTTCTTAGGAAACCATATCTATTATCCTTGCCCAAAAAAATAAAGATGGTCAAGAATTACTGACAATGGGGCTATCACCCCCTTGACCCAACATTCTTCAATAATTTGAAAACCCACGTGAAAAATTTCCTTACAAAACATTGGCAAATGGGAAAGGAAATCATGTTGTAGTGCATTTGATTATCACCAAAAGACTCAGAAAGAGAGTTAAATTATTATGTTGATTATCTCGTTATTCTTGTTATTTTCCAATAGAAATGTTGTTGTGCATGGCTATTGTAGTTCAACCTAGGTATTATCAGCTACAGTGAAATCTCATAAATCATTATATGTAGTAAACTTCTAAAGCCTATAACTTATAGCTCTTCTAAAGCCTGTAACTTATAACTCTAATATTGGAACTAAGTGAATTTATATTAGTCATTGGAAATATATTTGATTTTCAATTCTTGCATAAACCCTTTAGATTGATCAGAGTAAATAAATGAATAGTGACTTCGTCTTGGTTGGGCCAAGAAATTGTCATATTGGAGGATGCCCAAAACCTTATGATTTCAAAGCATATGTCATGTGTGAAAATATGCAAGCTAGAAAAGTAGAGAAAGAGTCCATTGGACTTAGAAATCAAGATACTCCTCCAAATTTCGTAGAAACTATGAGAAGCTTCAGGGTAGATCTTCATAGCTGGAAAGCATACAATGAAAAACTAATGAAAGATTAAGAATAGTAGAAACATCTAAATGTTTAAATTCTTCAAAGTTTCAAAAACATATAGAGGCAAATGCATCGTAGATCGAATTGAAATAATGTTGTTAGAATTAGGAATAACCCAAGAATTTGTTCTCGTAGAAGGTCCCATATAACAAGAAGAACCTCTGGAGATGGGACATACAAGACACGTTTGTTTAAATCTTATGTTAGCAAGTCAAATGCATATGAGGATTCGTTAAGTAGCCTTAAATCTCCTCCCAACAACCATAGAAGAAAGAGGCCTCTTAGAGATTACTTAAACGGAGAATTATGAAAGGAAAAGACACCTACAATCGACGACAATGTTAAATCTAGACAAGAGATTGAGGCTTGGCCAAAGTTCATGACTATTTTGGAAATATGAAGGCCATAGTTGCAATATTTAATTTAAATGGCAGAGCTTCTATTTTTTGGGATAACCAATGGCAAGTAAAGAAGAGGAATAAGAGAAAGATTGTATGGAAGCAATTCAAGAAGTATTTTCGATAGAAATACCTCATTGATCATTATTATGAAGCTAAAGTGTGATAATTCCATTAGTAGAAATTGGGGAAAATTGCAGGCAAATCACCATGGATGAGTATGTAAATAAATTCTTTGAATTGTTTTGGTGTGTTAAATATATTTGAACGAGAAGGTAAAAATTCAACATTTCTTATGTGGACTACCTCAATTATACAGGGAACTAATTGAGCTTGATGAGCCTTAGGCACTTGAAGAGATAATTAGTAAGGCTAACTACTACTATGAACATATCTAAAGCAAACTAGAGTTCCAAAAGGCATGGATGGATAAAAAAGGAGATAAGCTCGACCAAAGGAAAAGGGGTTCAAGCCGTCTCACCTTAAAAACCAGCCGAAGACCTTCCAGTAAAATCGACCGACTCAAAGTGGGAACAAACCAACCGAGTCTTTAGAAAAGAGGACAAGACAATCCATTCAATGTTTGGGATGTGAAGAAGAACACATGTACAAGAATCTCCCTCATAATAAAGACAACACCGAGAGTGTTCACAACATCCAAGAGGCCATAAATGTGTATGATGTGGCACAAACTATTTCTCCAATTTACGTTGCAATGGAAGACCAACAAGCAAATCACCAATAAACTATGGTTGAAGTTGAAGGTAAGATTGCTTAGCAATCCAATTCCATTTTAATTGATCCGAGATCTAATCATGTTTATGTTACTCTAAAGTTGTTGAAACTCGTGCTCTTAAGAAGTGCCAACATAAAGTCATGGATAGTTGAGATCACCATTGGAACCAAGAGAAAGGTTAATGAAATGGTGTAAAGTTGTTCTTTAGATTTGAATGGACTTTTACCACAAGAAAAATTGATATTTTGCCACTTAGTTCTTATGTTCTCATTGGTATGGATTAGTTCAAAGTACATTGATTTAAACTTGATTCCTACAACAAAACTTTTGAGTGCATTGTTGAAGATGGAAACTCAAGGATAGTTAGAGTTATTCCAAACAAAATCTTTATTGGGTAGGTCTCAACCATACAATTTAAGAAATGCATTAGAAAAGGATTCCAATTGCTTGTAACCCACATATTAGTATTAATGGAAGATAAAGGCCCAAAGCTTGAATATTATAGTGTATTATAAGACTCCAACGATGTATTTCCAAATAAAGTGCCAAGACTCCCTCCAAAGAGGGACATTGATATCTCAATTGATATTGTGCCTATAGTTTCACTAGTGTCCAATACTCATAGAATGAGTACACCATCATTAATGGAGCTAAAAATGCAATTGCAAGAGTTTCTAGAAAAGGGATACATTCAATCAAGTGTGTATCCATGAAGAGCACCTGTGCTAATTTTAAAGAGAAAGATGGAACTATTGGGCTATGTATTGACTGCAAGCAACTAAATAAAACCACAATAAAGAACAAGTATCCATTGCCTCAAATTATAACTTGTTCGATCAAATGAAAGGAACACAGATCTTCTCAAAGATTGATTTGAGATTTGGATATCATCAAGTCGAGATTAAAGAATAAGACATTTATAAGACAACCTTCATAATGAGATATGGGCATTATGAGTTTGTGGTGGTGCTATTTGGTCTTACAAGTGCATGAGCTACAATCATGTGTTCCATGAATAATGGTTTCAACAAG
Organism: Picea engelmannii; assembly: GCA_009831015.1. Lineage (NCBI taxonomy): Eukaryota > Viridiplantae > Streptophyta > Pinopsida > Pinales > Pinaceae > Picea > Picea engelmannii. The sequence goes on along the minus strand of ML796254.1, from coordinate 5,378 downwards.
TATTTGGATAAGTGTGTGCTTGTTTGTTTGGATGATATATTAGTTTTTTTTAAGAATGAAGAAAAGCACGAGAATCTATTGAGGATGGTTTTTCAAGTACTAAGAGAGCATAATTTTTTTTTGAAATAAGAAAATGTGATTTTTATGAAAAACAAATTCATTATTTGGGAAACATTATTTCAGAAGAAGGAATATTTGTGGATCCAGGAAAGGTTGAGACCGTGATTTTTTTTTTGTAAATAAAAGACTATATTCATATAAACATAGAGTACAAAGAGATAAACAATAGATGTTGCTGCTCAGAAACCATGACAGTCTCTGGGCCTTGAGAACAAAAAGCAGAAAAGAGGGCATGCCCCAAAGGGGAAACTGGGCTTTAAGTTGTTTTCAACAAATCTGTCTCATAAGATTTATAAGTCTATACTGAAAACTAAAAACTAGAAGCCTAGATGGCCAAACATGACAAGAAGAGAAGGATAACCAGAAATCACTTGACATTAGAAACTTGTGAGCCGGTGAGTTCCACTGGCTCGCAGCCAACATTAGCCTTGAAACCTTCAACCTTGGCATAGTTGCACCTAGGGGGGACGAAATTGCCTCCATGTCGATCAGATAACAGCATGACAACTTCAACAACTTATGCAGTTTGAATCTCCAGAGCCTCTTGGCGAGCTTTCAGTTGTCTGAAACCTTGCTCCTTAGGGAGCATACACATGGCAACCAAAGTCTTGGTTTGCCAATATAATTCAAGGGTTCAGAATAATTTTGAATTGCGAGAGCAAGAGCAACCCAAATCAAGAATCAAATTACCAATTTGAGCTTTGACCTACTCGTCATCATGGAATTATCTCGACTACCTAAGCTCCTCTTCCAGCTCGACCATATTTCCTTTTTCTACATTTAGGACAAACTCTCGATAATTTTCGACTGCTTCCATTGCTACTTTCATAGCCTGAGTTGGTTGAGCAGAGGGGAGAAAGGGTTCTGGGAAGAGGAAGGTTGAGAGGGTCATCTTCCTTAAGGAGCCATGGCAAAACCAACTGGGATAAGAGAAGGGTTGACTGAAGAGTGGGTAAGGGAAAACCAGTAGAATGGAGGATAAAAGGAAGCTCATAACAAAGCAGGCTCAGGACTTCGAAGAAGACCAACCCAGACTTTCAATTTATTGCCCAAATGAACCACCAACCTGTCTCTGCAAACTAGGCATTGATGATTCAAAGAGGGAGCCTCTTCATCATGAAACTGCGAGGGTTAGTCTCCCGTCGAAGGACCAGAGCCATTATAGGGTCTAAACCGGAGTGTCATTGAGCTACCATCATGCAGGGGTAAGGTTGTAATGAGCTCATCGTCAATCGACGAAGGAACTTGAATGCTTGTTGAGGATTCGGTGTGCGAAGCCACATCGATGTGACCAAGAGGGAGGTGATAACCGTTGGTTGGAGAGCTCGGGACATGACACGAGGGGTGGAAATGAGCCATGTTGACGAGGGTGGTTAGTCTTGTCATTCATACCACCCCTATGATCAAGGGAATTGGAAGACACCCCATTCAAGAATTGAGACCATGATGAATTGACCCCTTCCAGGGAATATAATGGATGTGAGATCCTTCATGGGCCTTTATGGTTATTATTATAGGTTTATTGCGGTATTTCCAAAAATTACATACCCAATTACTTCCTTGCAAAAGAAGAGTATGGAATTTTAATGGTCCCAATAATGTGAGGAAATTTTTTAGCTATTGTAAAAAACTTCTCACAAGTGACCCAAATCCAAAAATTGTAGATTCATAAAATGATTTTGTTGTGTGCACTAATGCATGCAATGAAGGACTTGGTGGAATTCTCATGAAACACAATTATGTGGTATGCTACTAGTCACATAAATTAATAAAGAAAAAGAAAAAACTATGTTTCTCGGAACTTGGAACTTGCTACAATAGTGCATGCTTTGAAAATGTGGAGGCACTACTTGATGGGTAAGAGATTTAAACTTAGAACTAATCATAACAACTTGAAGTATTTATTGACCCACCAAACTTAAATGCCAAGCATGCTAGATGGCTATAATTTCTTGTGAGTTTGATTTTAAGATCAATCACATAAGAGGAAAAGAAAGAAAAGTTGTTGATGCATTTGGTAAAAATATTCATGTAACACCAATTAGTGTTTGAAAATCAGATATAAAAAGAGAGTTATCAATTCCCTTGCTAATGATGGACACTATATCCAAGTGAAGAATGGATTCTAGCAGGAGAACTTAGAAATGATGTATGAAGGCTATTAGTTAAATGATGATGGGATTCTTATCTATAAAAATAGAATGTACACTCCCAACTCTTCAAGATTGAGAAGAATTCTTATGAATAAAATACATAGGATGCCTATTGTGGTCATCTAGGCTATTGGAAAACGATCACTACAACAAGAAAGAAATACTTTTGGTTTGGTATGAAGAAAGATGTTTCCAAATACATTTCCATATGTATGGAATGCCAACAAGTTAAGGTTGAGCATCAACACCCAATAGGTTCATTGCCACCTTTTCCACTTCCAAAATGAAGATGGGAGGTAGTAACTATGGATTTTATTATATGACTGCCAAAAATAGTAAGAGAATGTGATTCTATCATGGTTGTGGTGAATAAATAAACCAAGGAAAGACATTTTATTCTTGTTATATCTACTTATAAGTCTATTGACATTGCAAAAATATTCCTGAGATATACTTTTAGATTGCACGAAGTACCCAATGCAACTGTTTTTTTATAGGGATACAAAGTTTACTTCTAATTTTTGGAAGAGTATTTTTGAAGACTTGGGTGACAAGCTGAATTTTAGTGTTGCTTCCCATCCACTAATAGATGGGAAAATTAAAGAGCGAATAAAGTGATTGAAGACATGCTTCACATCCATGTGATGGATAAGCCATCCAAGTGGGAAGATTATTTACACATGTTGGAGTTTACGTATAACAATGAGATCCTCACATCATTGAAAATGAGTCTATTTAAAGCCTTATATGGCCAAAGATGCAATACCACAGTGAGTTGAGATATTCTAATAAAAAAAATTGTGCTTGGGCTGAAAATGCTCAGGGAAATGGAGCAAGAACTTGCTAGAAATAGGCAAAACTTGAAGGCAACCCAAGATGGGTATAAAAGCTATGCATATAAAAATAAAGTGCATAGATAATTTAGTGTTGGGGATCATATCTTTATTAGAGTGAAGCCAAAGAAGTGTTCTTTGAAGCTTGGAAATTATGCCAAGCTGGCACCTAGATATTGCGGGCCATTTGATGTCCTTGATAAGATAGGGCCAACTGCATTTAAACTTGCATTTCTTGCTAACATTAAATCTCAAAATGTTTTCCATGTTTGTTTGCTTAAGCAATATGTACATGGTCGTAACTATATGACTGGTTGGGTTGTGATGTAGGTGGAACAAGGGCAAGAGTTCCAAACAAAACCACTACACATCCTTGATAAGAAAGTAAGAATGCTTCATAACCAAGACATGAAATAGGTAAAAGTGCAATGCAAGAACTTTGGTTTGAATGAGGATTTGTGGGAGCTGGAGGATGCCATGAATGAGGCATACCCATTCTCATTCTAAAGTTGAGTTGCAATGAGGTTGGTGTTATTCCAAAGGGGAGGGAAATGTAATACCTTAGTTTTGATCCCTATAATGCATTTAATCATATCAAGTATAAATTGTAAGTGTGTGGTTATAATGACATGAGTTAGGCCATGTGAGCTTAGATAAGTGACCCCACATATAAATTATGTAAATATGCTAGTATGGATTCATAGTATGGAGCTCAAGGCCAAGGCCCAACTAGTGAATGGGTAGGCATCTAGATGATGTAAATATACTTTTATGGACCGTGTGATAGACTTTCCATGATGAAATCAAGCTATTTAGATATTAATGTTGGAATATGGCTATGGAGAGAACGAGTGGGGTTATGCTTCCACTAGAGGGAAATAGGAAAGGGGGTTTATGGGGGTTTAAGGGGTTGGCCTATGAACTCGTCTCCTTTTCACCATGTGCCTTAAATAAAGACATCCATCTCCATTGAATTATAAAGCCAATCATTAAATGCATGTAGGCAATTTGCAGGGAACTCCTTTTACATAGGTAATAAAGTGTGGGTTGAGTACAATGGGAAGTGTAAGAGTGTTCAACAACATATGTATTCCAATAGAGGATGAACACCTTCAATAACCACTCACACAAACATATCAAAGATCAACACACTGATGTTTTGACGTGATAAAACCCCTACAGGGAAACATCCACGAGCCCAACCAACGCAACCACTTGGAGCAGTTTATTAATGGAAAAAAAGATTACAGAGAGATTTTACAAGAGAGTTTCTCACAATTGATCATCAACAAATGATCCTCCATGCTCTTTAAATAGAGATCATGCACCAATCAGGTGTTAAGCCACAGATCAATGTAGTTGTTAAGATCGAGGAGAATATGAACCGTCGAATCACTCTATGTTGGGAACATATCGTGACCGTCATATTTCCTAACTACAAATGCATACTAATGCATACTAAAGAAACACACTAAGAAACACACTTTTACCTAAACGACACATTAGACCAAGTAGATCTTAACTAACTCCTAAGTGTCTAAATATCCTAACAAAGAGTACTTTAGTATTCCATCAGAAGGAATCACAAATATCATTAATTTCCCTAAACACTCTCACTAACATCACTCCAGTTCATTATATCATTAATATGCTCATGCTCTAGACTTCTCATGTTGTGTTCCCCATTGCTAACTAACATCCAATATATAAATTTGTAAAATTAGCACCATGAAAAGAAAATTATAGACCTTGGATGGGAGATAGATGGTTGTAAGAGAGAATAGAGGTTGCACAAGTTAGGAATCCTCCACACACTATGCATTTTCTGCTAATTGGAAACTTGAGAGGCAAGCATCATCTTTTTGGCTATTCCCAGAAGGAATTTGATGAATTGGACTATTTCCACCTACATTGAGAGCATTGGAAGGGAAGAATACCCCCAAGAGATTATTGAGCAAAGAAAGGAGATATTTTTTTAGTATTGTGTGGGGCACTTGAAGAGAGTGTCATGGTTGTTTAATGATTGGATGATATGCTTGGAGTGCTCTGTAAGGAGCAAATTGGTTAATCAAGAGAGAAAATGGGTTGCGTTGAGTAACCTAGAAGCCTATATCTTGGTTCATTCAATCGAGTGGCCTCATGGCCCAACTTTAAAGTGGCATCCATATTGGATTCCCATGACTGCGTGGAAAATTGCTCATACACAACTGGTTCTTCGACTATCTTATGTTAAAAGATAAGTGTTATGTCTTTGCTTATGAATATGAAAACT
>ML796253.1:382270-393693 GCA_009831015.1 Picea engelmannii | reverse complement strand
TTACTACAACACTAAGTGCTTTTGGAATTGAGCATATATAGTGCGCAGCTATCTTTGAAACAAAAGACTTCCCTGGGTTGATAATTTATGTTTCACTTGGTTGTTTGAAATTAATTAAGCAATTATAGTGACCAACAGCAGGGTGCGAGAATGACCCATTCTCATAGGTTTAACTATAGCTAGGGTGCGAGGTGTTCGCAGGTTGCTCTATAACTAGGGTGCGAGAATGCCTGCACATGGGAAAAATGATCGTTTTCTCGAATCTTCTAGAAGGAGAAACTTCTATGGTGAGGTGGCATCCGAATGGTTTGGATCTTACTCTCTTTCATGATTTAGTGGGATCATCCTAACCTCCTCACGTTATCCTCTTCAACTTATAAAAGGAGAGGAGTTCTCATGGAGAAAGTTAGCTTGGGTTAGCTTTGTTGATTCTTGATCTTGGGTTAGCTTTGTTGATTCTTGAGCTTGGGTTAGCTTTGTTGATTCTTGAGCTTGTTAGCTTTGGCTTGGTTAGAGTGGATTTGAGATTTGCTTTGTCAAGGTAGATTGTGAATAGCTATCAAATCTATGGTCTCAAAATCCTTGGAGCAAGAAGTGTGTGTGAAACGAAGGACAGTTGGAAGGGACCTTATGACATCAAGGCCATGGTTGTAATCTCTCTTTCACATTTAATATGATACAGTAATATGATTCTTTCCCATAAAGATATTTCCACTTTATTGTATAATTCCTTGATCATATACATAGATTGACTATTGAATATATTGAGTTGTTTTCACTTCGATTGGTTTGAGCTGTCTTGGTCTTGACTACACAAGAGCATTGGATCAAAGCTGGAACAACAAAGACTAAAGGAGGCGATCATAAGGTATGTGTATGATTCTTGCCTCCTATTTCATTCAATAGTCGAAATCTAGGGAAAGAGTATTATTCTTTCTTGCTTTGTTCTAGATCTAGGTGGATCTAGGGAGATCGGTTTGTGTCCGCACTTACGGATTTATCCAATAACAAAATTGTCGACTCCACTGGGGAACAGATTATTTCCTAGTTAGTCTAGTTTCCATTGCTTTGATTGCTTGTTTTATAGTCTCTAAGTCCATGGGAGATCCATAAGACTCTCTGGTTTTGAAAGTTCACTAAAAAAATTTGTCCTTTTTCCAAATTTTGTGTTTACAGACATTCTCGCACTGTACCCTTTAGTGGCCTGCGAGAATCATCTGAGTTCACACCCTACTGTGTAATCCAGTGCGAGGTGTTCACACCCTACCTATGTCTAGCCAGTGAACTTCACTAATGTTCTCACTGCACCCTATAGCTAGGCTATGAACCCATTTGAAATTTGTGTTTGGAATTAGGATATCCTATTTTTTGATGCCCAGTTTTGCTTTGATCAGATGGATTGAACTTTTGGACCCTATATTGATCTGTTTACCGTCTGCTTGAAATTATTTGAGTTGATTATAGCCATATTTTATTTGTTTGGTTTTGAAGGATTAGTCTCTTGCTTTGAGTGTCTTTCAATTACAAAGCATGTGTTTTCTTTAGAATTGTTTAGGGAAAGATCAGATTTCTTCTGAATAGTTCGCTTTAAAAGAAAACTTTTAGTTTGGGTTTATTTGTTTTAAGAAAGTTCATTATTGCTTTTAGTGAAATTTTTGAAACAAAAAGATTTAATTTCTTTCTTTATATTAGATTGGGGTCATCCTTGCATTTGAAGTAGAGAAATTGCATTGGTGTACAGTATCTTTTTCTCATTTCTTGAGAATAGTGATATTGATGAGTTTAATAAACTTTGGGACATTGTGCATATGGGAATGATAAATGTTTTCTCCTTCTCATAGCATAGTTTTCATCGAAATGAAAAGATTGCATCTTCATATCTTTGCATAATTTTCGAGTCAGTCAAAACATCATATTGTCCACACCATCTTCCTTTTGAGTAACAACAACCATAAAATAAAGCGCTCATAAAAATTGATTAGACATTTTTATCTTTTTGGTAGAAAACCTACATTAGATTAGTTGTAGGGCTTTGGAATAGGTGTGAAAGATAACTTTCCAAAGTTGCAAACAAGCATAGAATCTTAAGTTAGGGAGCGGTTAAATCCACTTATTACATTTTGTCCTGCGAAGCCCTTCTAACACAAGGGTTAATCACGAGGTCACATTGAGACTGGAAGAGTTACTCACCCTGCTTTGTTGGTCTTGGTGTAGAGGTTACGTGTATTATGGGGGTCGCTTGAGAGGTATACCCACAATGATGAGTGGAAGCCTTTCAAGTTTATTTCGGGCTAGATACCCTACCCTTGCGCGTGGATCGGACTGTCGACTGTTTCCCCAGGCATCATTGTAGTGATTGGTAACCTTAGTGGCCTATCTCTCTAGGTTCTTTACACGAGGTGACTGTGGAGGGGAAAGTCTTCACGGTACCTGGAATCGATGTTGGCCAAACTCACTCGGGCTCCTTGGAGGGTATACCCACGATTATGTGTGGGATCTTGTACCAGGGTGTAAGTCCGTTAAGCAGGTTGTCAACGTAACTTTTCCACCCACTTTATCTTATCCCCTTCTTACTTTGTTCCCGTGACGTTGGATTTCATCACCAACTAGTGAGTTCATTGTGAGCAGGTTTTGTTTGTTTGCTTGCTTCCTATATTTTTAGTGTGTGCTGTTTGTTTTCCTTAGAGGACTCTAGATTGGATTTTGATTTTGATGGTATCAGTTCCCGAAATGACCAATGAAGGAACCTCTTCTCCAGGGGAAACTTTTGTTTTTCCTTCTTATGGAAACATTGGTCCTCCTCACATTGCTACTTTGAGCCTTCCAGGTCTCACTATTGGATTGTCGGTGTGGTTGTTTTCCACTCAGGTAATCCCGAATGCAGTAAGTTCTTCGATCGTAAGCACTTCCCCCCAAGAACATCAACCTCATGTTGATCCTTCACTTTCTTTACCAGTAAGGTCTTCTTCACCTTCTTCGCTTTCAATTCCGCCTTCTGTTTCATCTTCTTCGTTGGGTGAACATTCTGAAGCCAGTAACTCGGTGAATAAGAAGAAGAAGAAAAGAAAGAATAAGAAGAAGAAAAATAAGCAAGGATCCAAACTTCCAACCACTATCAAACATGTTGGAAAATAACCAGTTACTGTTAATAATATTGGGAGTGTTGATGATGGCAAGATCACCCAAACAACCCGTAAGCCCAAGTACCCTTGCAGGCTTTGTAAGGGTAGCCATATTCTTAAGGATTGCCCTGGTCTATCCAAGGTTGTAGAAGCATGGTCTACACATCCTCGCCAACCCACATCGTCAGCCTCTGAACAACATGCTGATGACCCCCAGTCAACTAGTCAAGATACCGTTGGGACGAAGAAAAGTAGAGTCAAGTTCCCGTGTATGTTATGCACAGGGAGTCATCTAACTCATCTTTGCCCTCATATGGACAAAGCCTCAAAATTACTAGAAGACATGACTATTTCACAACCTCAACTCCCAGCTACTTATCACAAGATTTCTCTCAACCCAGCTATAGTTGATGGAATGATCACTCTGGTCCCTTCACCGGTCAATACAGGTTGATCATGTCGTCAATCTGGTCACGTCCTTAGTTGAACCAGTTGACAAAGTGGTTGATCTGATACCATCCTCGGTCAACCGCACTCTCCCATCAGAGAGTGAAACCCAAGCGGTCGATTTGTTTCCACCTGTCGACCCCATTCTCCCCTTGGAGAATGAAACCCAAGTGGTCGATCTGATCTCTCCATCGGTTGATCCTACTCTCCCACTCAAGAGTAAACCCAATATTGCCCAGGTTTTTCTCATTGATATAGAATCTCTCGTGCCGAGAGGTATTCCTCCTTCTCCTGTAGGACCCCCTCCAAGTAATGAGGGTATCCATTTTGATTGGGATGTGATAACTGGACCTCGTCTTCCCTATTACATGCCTTTCTAGATTACAGTACAGGTTTGTGGTCGGGACGTTCCTCAAACATTGACAGATGAAGGTTCATCCATTAGTATTTTGTCCTCTTTTGCCTAGCAAGCTTTGGGTTGTCCTCCGCTTGCATCGGTTACACAAAATCTATTAGCTTTTAACAGAAGAACTAGTCAACCTTTAGGGACCCTTCCTTAGTTTCTTATAACTTTGGGAGGGAAAACTGTCTTCATTGATGTCATGGTAGTCCAAGACCCCTTGGATTTTTCTTTACTCCTTGGGAGATATTATGTCTATGCCATGAAATCTTTTGTGTTTACTCTTTTTCGTGTGATATCTTTCCCTCACGATGGATAAATTGTGACTGTTGATCAACTTTAATTCACTGACCCCACTAGGATTGCCTCCCTGAATGGTTCTTGTATGCAGATAGTATCGCCCCTGCCACAGGTCAATTATGTGGCGTTTTCACCCATGGCTTCAACTTCTGATGATTTAGATCCAGTAGTTGACATGGTAATCTCTTTGATAGGGTTGTTAGAGCCTGATATATTAACTCCTGTCACAACCCTCAACATGGTGTCCTTCCAGAGTATGTTTCTTCCTTCCAGTGAAGACCTCTTGGAAGCCATGACAGAGTTTTGTCCCTTGACATGGTGTCATTCTGGAGCATTTTCCCCTTGGAATCCATGATCAAGAAGAGAGTTCTGAGGATAGTTTTTGCGTCTCTGTGGCAACCTCATTAAAAAATGAAACAGAGGTCTTTGAGCATAGTTTTATGATTTCAAGCTCGTTAAAAAATGAAACCACTTCCGAGGATAGTTTTTGTGTCTCTGTGGAAACCTCATTAAAAAATGAAACATAGGTCTTTGAGCATAGTTTTATGATTTCAAGCTCATTAAAAAATGAAACCACTTCTGAGGATAGTTTTTGTGTCTCTGACGCAACCTCGTTAAAAAATGAAATAGAGGTCTTTGAGCATGATTTTCTGATTTCAAGCTCGTTAAAAAATGAAACCAGACTTGAGCATGGTTTTTTGATTTCAAGCTCGTTAAAAAATGAAACCACTTACGAGGATAGTTTTTTCGTCTCTGTGGCAACCTCATTAAAAAATGAAACATAGGTTACGAGCATAGTTCTTGTTTCTGTGTCAAGCTCGTTAAAAAATGAAATAGTTTTCCCCCTCTTTGTTTGAGTCAAGTCCTTCGTCTAGTATTTGAAGCTTCATTTCATTCTCCTTTGCAGTTGGATGAAACGAAGCTTGGGGGGCATTTACCTTAGCCTCTGGAATTCTTTCTAAAGTTAGAGCCACTAGTTTCTTAAGCTGGGGGCTAAGTACTGTTGACGAGCGAAAACGACCGTCCGTCAATTAAGAGAGTGGAACCGGTCCGGGGTTGTCTAAATAACCCAAGCCATTTGGAATGGACCACCCTGACGAGTTTAACGGCTCCGTTGGCTTCCCTAAGGTCTCGTATGGAAACCAAAGAGAAATGATTTGAGCTAAGAAATCTAAAGGGAAACTAGAAACTAATAAAACAAAGACAAAGAACTAAACTAATAATGAAAACTAGAAACTAACAAAGAAATATAAACAAACTACACTAATCTAACTAGAAATTACTAACTACTTATATATACAAAATACTAACTATGATGATAATAACTCAAATCAACTACCTAATTATCAGCTATGGTGTTCCTTATTCACAAATATACAATATGGACAAACTACAGATTTGATTAAAACCTGCAAAACTCAAGTGATTGTTGCCCTGAGACAGCCAAGGGTCTCTTTTTTGTTTTTTTGTATTTATGAAAAAGAAATAAAGCTAACTGAAATTAAACAATCTAATATTATTTCTGAAATTAAAAAATGTAATATAAATCTAACTAAACTATCATTTATATTATAATGATTAATCAAAGCAATAAACACCTAACTAATGGACCTGGAAACGCTCCAAGTCTGCCCTGTGCAAGATGTCTTCTTAAGCTGGTTGTGTTGGCGTTCGGAAGTCACTCCTGGATTGCTAGTAGGAGCAGAGCCCGAAGCCCATCAGATTTAATGTCACAATTTGTTTTAAGGGTGATCAAATGGAGGAAATCTCAGAACGACAGCATGTCAGCTCAGGAACCAGACCAGGCATGCATGAAAGAGTGAGGTCTTGATAAACTCCAAACAGTGAGTTGTAGTAAAGGGTGAGTAGGTGGAAGACTTGTGCAAGAAAACATAGTGGTCCACAATGAACATTAGGTTCATCACAAACTTAGAGAATAAGTGCATTCAAACGCAAAATCCTTTTACATTCAAATACATATACCAGAGAATACAAATATGCCACAACAAATCCTTTATCGCAACAAGATTGTTAAGTCCACGTGAATCCTTCAACTGTGAACCCCCCAGCAAAAGATGAAACAAAGATGGATAAGAAAGGAAACTGTTTGTTATAAACCAAGAAGTCTCAAACACAGAGGCATAACCAGGAAACCAGAGTATGGCTGAAACCTTACAGTCGGGAGCTTAGCTCTACCATCGATAGATACAAAAATGGCAAAAATGCCTATATATACTCAAAATAACAATCAGCGACGGAACCAAGAAACTGCATTGAAGGCTTTGCGTCTGCATGGCTTCTGACGACACGGAGCTGCGATCTTTGAATGGTCATGCAACTTATGGCAGACGCGATCAGTCTTCTGACAGTTTATTCGGCGAGTCGACGTGCTTTTAATTCATTGCGGGACGTCCCCATTATGAAGGAGACGATGTATAACCACCACCAACCGCTTTAATAACTACTTCTTGGGATTGATAATGGCCCAGCCAAATCAACATCTCGGGATAGGGAATACTTCTCGCGCCGCCACCTGGAACAACCGAATAGCTTGAGAGACGGACATGAGGGCCAACGCGGAGGGGAGGACATGGTGTATGGTAGGAGTGATGGCGAGAAGTGAGAGTGATGAAAAAGAGGGGTAACAAGGGATGATTCGTGGTGGAAGACAGTCAGGTAGACGGGGGGAAGACGGGAGAACGAACTCGCCTTTGGGTGGGAAACGGATGTAGAAAGGGAGCGGGACACGCGGCAGGAAATGAGTGGATGGTGGGAGAAAAGAGAGCCACGAGGACCGCCGAGGAGAGGTGAGTGGATGACACACGGCAGCAGGGGAAAGGTAGAAGAGGGAATAAAACGACAGGAGGAGGGCCCACACTGGTTAAACATAGGGCAGCTGAGAGGAGCGGGACTACCCGAGCGTCGTTGATCTGGGCGCTACGATCCTGGCCGTCAGGAAGCTGCACATGGGATCTCGGACCCCCCCCCTCCGCTTAAAGGTAGAAAGGCGGGGGGGGTCCGAAAAGGTCTTCATCGTCGTTGATATGAGCGCGCCCATCTGGGCCGTCGGAGAGATGCACCCCCGATCTCGGACCCCCCCCCCCTCGCTTAAAGATCGAAAGGCGAGGGGGGTCTGAAAATTTTTGTGCGTCGTCGATTTGTGCGTGCAAATATGGACCGCCCGAACTTTCTTGCTGCTTACCATGGGCGCATTATTGCCCGAAACTTTGGACAAGTGGGTTTTAATCCATTATTTTGTATTTTATCCCCTCAGCAAGAAATATCGCTAACATTTGGCTCCATGGGGGATAGAGTCGTCCCTGTGATGCTCTAAGAACTATTTTGCAGACTTAGTGCCTTTGCTGTTGGGCTATGTTGTCATTTATTAGTCCGAAAAACAAAAAAACAAAAACACGAAGTAATATTTACAAAACTAAGCAAAACGAGCCGACTGTGGCTCAAATAAAACATTTCTTTAAGAAATGCCCATTGACTGGGCCACTGAAAACTTCATTTCCTTCCAGATCCTACAACCTGTAAGTGTTATTGGAAAATACTTCGAGGATATTGAAAGGCCCGACCCAGAGGGCATCAAATTTATTGTGTTTTCCCTTCTCCTGTCTGGGTTCATCCCACTTGAGTACCAAATCACCTTGCTCAAACCTTTCTTCTTTTTTTTTCTGTCAAAAACCTGCTTGATCCTCTGCTGACGATGATAAGCTCTGTCCAGGACCTGTTCTCTGGTCTGCTGCACCTCCACCATCTGATGAATTCTTCTGAGCATAAGATTAGGTTCCCCTTCATAGTCATGGAGAAGATTTGCCACAGGCAAGGAAAGCTGAGTGGGGAAAACTGCCTCAATCCCATAAACAAGCTGGAAGGGTGAGAGACCCAGGGATTTCTTCGTGGTCACTCGATCGGCCCAAAGTGCAAATTTGAGCTTTGAGTCCCAGGCCCTTTTATTATCCTCCAATAGTTTCTTGATAAGCTTGATTAGACTTTTATTAGAGGATTCTGCCAGTCCGTTTCCCTGGGGATAGTAGGGAGTGGAGTGGATCAGTGACACTCCAAACTCTTCACAAAATTTGATCAGAGGCTCTGATCGGAATGGGGAAGCGTTGTCAGTGACGATTTTGCTAGGGCAGCCAAACCTAGCAATGATGTCCTCCAGGAAGCTGATGATTACTTTGTGAGAAGTGCTTATGGTAGGAATAGCTTCTATCCATTTAGTGAAGTAGTCAGTTGCTGTCAAAATCCATCGGTGCTAACCACTTGAGGGAGGATGAATTTCTCCGATAAAATCCAGTCCCCACTGCTGAAAGGGAGTTGAGACCACCACAGGTTTCAATGGCAGGGATTTGAGCTGTTGTTTTCCTGAGAATTTTTGGCATTTGATGCAAGCTCTAATCTCCCTGCAGACATCATGGAATAAGGTGGGCCAGTAGTACCCAGCTCGGAGGATCTTGTGAGCAGTGGTTTTCCAAAAATAATGGCCTCCGCAGAGGCCACTATGGCAATCATTCATAACCTTCTGGGCCTGCTGAGGGTCCAGACAGATCAGTAATATCCCATGGGGATCTTTCCAGTATAGTACTGGGCCAATAAGACAATATCTGACAGCTTTAAGCTTTAAAGCTCTTGCTCTGCTTTTTTCCATTCCATCAGGCGGCCTCCACTCCTGCAGGAAATACAAGATATCTTTGTACCAGGAGCATGCTGATAGTGGTACAGTGCCTTGGAAACCTTCGTTGGATGATTTGGCTTGTTCATGGATCAAATTGATTTCCAAGGCTTCATAATTGGATTCAGCCAGGAGCTTCGCCAAACCCTGCCCTTTTATTAGCTTGGTGGGCTTGATCTCCAAGTCGAATTCTAGGATCTTGGCAATCCATTTGCTTCTTCTCCCATCTATGGCAGGTTGTATAAGAATGTCCTTCACAGAGGTCGAAGGGACATATGCAATGACCTTTGGGTGTAAGACATAGAATCTGAAAGATTTGAGAGCTTTTACTAAGGCATAAGCCTATTTCTCCATGATCTCATATCGGAGCTCTACATCTCTCAGTGCCTTACTAAAAAAGGCAATAGGCTGCTCTTTCCCCTGATCGTTTTTCTGCAACAGGACTGCTGCTACTGTGTCAAAGGAAGCAAAAGAAAATATCATAAAATCTTTAGAATAATCTGGACTAACCAGAATAGGAGCCTCAATCAATGCTTTCTTTATCTGGTCAAAAGACTTCCTGGATTCAGTAGTCCATTTTATTTCATGACCCTTCCTGAGCATGGTTGTGATATATTTCACCAATTCAGCAAAATTTGAGACAAACCTCCTCAGGAAATTAATCCTTCCCAAAAATGCTTGGACTTCCTTCTTGGATCTAGGGAGTGACAGAGCCTGAATTGCTTCCACCCTGTCAGGATCAATTCTCACTCCTTCTGCTGAGACTATATGGACTAACAGTTTCCCTTTTTGCATAGCAAACAATGACTTCTTGGGATTTAGGGAAAGGCCAAACCTGCGACACTTCAGGAAAACCCTCTTCAAGTGGGAGTGGTGCTCAATATCAGTCTTGGAGAAGACTGTTATGTCATCTAATTATATTACCACGAACTTATCTTTTTCCCCAATGAAAGCTATGTCCATTTCCCGCTGAAACGTTGCTCCCGCGTTCATCAGCCCGAATGGCATCTTGGCGTACATGAATGTGCCCCAAGGCATGGTGAAGGTTGTCTTTTCTCTGTCTTCTGGCATGACTAATATCTGATTATAGCCAGAAAAGCCATCGATCATGGATATCCTAGATGCACCAGTGACCCTCTGCAATATATGTTCCATGTTGGGCAGGGGGTAATTGTCCTTCCTTGAACTCCTGTTCAGGTTTCTGAAATCGACACAGAGTCTAATTTCTCCGCTCTTTTTTCTCACTGAGACCAAGTTGGCTACCCAGCTGGAGTATCTCAAGGGGACTATGATTTGGGCGTCCAGCAGCTTTTTCACCTCCTTTTCCATGACAGGTAACAGCGTAGGGTTTATCTGTCTCAGCTTCTGCTGGAAAGGTCTAGCCTCCTCCTTCAGTGGAATCTTGTGCTCAATGACTGACGTGTCGCATGTCTTGAGGTCTTTGTAGGTCCATGCGAACACGTCAGTGAATTCCTTCAGCAAATCAATATACCTGATCCTCTACTCTTCAGTCAAACTATTCGATAGCTTGACAAACTTGGGCTCCTCTGGTGTGCCTATGTTGCATTCGGTCATATCAGCATCATCACCTGAGATCCTGCCCTTTACTGCCACGTCGTTCCCATCGAACAACCTCTCTAGTGGGATCATCCCTCGTGGTATATGATTGCTCGGTAGTTGAATAATCTGATGGTCAACAACTTTATTCAACAACTCCTCAGGGTGGTGATCAGGTTCCTCGTCAGGGTCCTGGTCCTCATCTATATGCAATGCAGAGAAGTCATCGATGGTTTGGAGGAATTTCTCAATTTCCTGATCATCTTCAAATACCCTCCAATGCTTGACATTGTCTGGTACAGAGGGTCTGTATCTTATTTCCACCTCCGATCTGTCAGTGGGCAGCACAGGAGCTTCGAACAGACTAGCTGAGAAGGCTTGAAAGTTGGCTGCAGCATTTTCTTCCCGTGGAATGAAAGTGATGTTGAAAGCTAGGAAGAAATTATCAATTAAATCCCATACCTCGTTCCTGTAATTTTTTAGGCGAGGGTGCTTGGTTTGATAGACGTTTTTGACCTGCTGGACAACTAATTCTGCATCCCCGAACACATCTATCTCCTTGATTCCCATTTCCTTTGCAGCCCTTAATCCCAGAACCAGAGCCTCATATTCTGCCACATTGTTGGTGACTTCAAATTCCAGCTTGTATGACAGTGATATGGTTTCCTGAGAAGGAGACTTGAACACCACTCTGGCACCTACACCTATAATGGAAGAAGCTCCATCAAAGAACATCTTCCAAATAGAGGTGGTCTGAGGGGGCATCGCCTGACCAGGACTGAGCTGTTTTCTGATCTGCAAGGGGGGCTCAGGTTCATCAGTGAATTGCAGCAGGCTAGACCCTAAGTCAGTGTCCAAGGCATAGATAGGATGATTAGTGGGGTTTGTTTCATCGCTGACAATGTAGGCTAGCTGG
>ML796253.1:348886-365437 GCA_009831015.1 Picea engelmannii | reverse complement strand
TTTTAAACAATCAAATCTATTCTATGATCTATCGAACCAAACCAAATCCAATTGAATTTCAAACGATAATCAAAACTATAACAAACATTATATACAGCGAAGCATGCTTTATGAAACAGAGCAGGCAAAATATGTACAAAGAGAAATATGAATGAGAAAAATACCATCACAACTGCTGGGTCTTATGTTAATTTTGAATTGATAATTGTAGTGGCAGACTCGATGTTTTTGAACAAGACTGAGCCTGTGGTTCGTTGATTTTTATCGGAAGGCTGCACCTTTGTATTCTTACCAGTGAGCGTGGCCACTTGGTTTTCCAATTCGTGAATCCTGGATTGCAATGTAGGTACATCCAGATAGTATCTTTCGATCCATAATCCACATTGATCACAAGGTACAGCAACAGGCTGAACAACAGATGGTTTTGATGATTCCCCAAGGGTTTCATGGAACGGCTCAATACCGTAAAAGTCAGGGTTACCCTGCAGACAAGGAGGGAGGTTCCTAACAAAATCGTGAGGCAGTTTGCTACACAATCCCTTGGAGTAAGGATATTCTTCAGATAGAAATCGTTCAATGTCTGAATCAGAGTCCTCGCTAACCTCGATGGGCTCTATTTTGGTAGGAAGTTTAGACTTGTTCCTCGCCATGCGAGAGATCAATCGTGCATTTTTCTTTCCTCGAGTATCAACTCCAATCTTTGCTCTAGTCTTTTGGGTTGTAGCTTTATTAACTTCGGTTTGTTTTGGTACAGACTTAGGCAATCTTGTAGGTAACTCGGGCTTGGGTCTATGTAATAAAACATCATAAGGCACAGGGGTAGGTTTGCTCTCGGCCACCACGGGCTTATCTACCTGTGGAGGGTTTGACTCCCCAAAACCATTACAGCTGAGGAACTCATGCCAAGAATCACGACGCAACCCTAACTCATAGACTAAAACCATTTTGATCAACCCAACATGGAAGAGTCTTGTGTCAGCCTGACTATGCTTGTATCCTTTGGCCATTTTGAACAGGCTTCGGTGCAGATAGTAAGGCATGTTTAATTCGAAACCCATGAAAACCATTAATAAACACAGGTGAAATAGGAAAATAAACCCATACCTGTCTTCATAGGTAACAAAACATTTGATAATCATCAAGAGATCATACCAGCGGGGTTTCAACATCTTTGCAGGGAATCCTCTGTCGCACGATTTCACTGTGCGTGACTGGAAAAATAACGTCGATGGGACGTCATCTACCTTACAACTTTTCGACCATTTTTGTTCCTTGGCAGGTAAGCCAGTTGCCAGACTGAGAAATCCTTTAGTAATTTCGAGCTGGACGTCTCCCACTTTGGCTCAGCAGCCATCAAACGATAACGCAAATTGCCGAGCCACAGCGAGTTCAAAGCCATCAAACTTCTTTATGAAAGCGAGCCAGCCATGTTGTTCCAGGTCACTACATGCATCACTGAATGTCAACATTGCTTGGCACCCATTAGGTTTGGCCCTTACAATAGGAGCCATAACCTCTGTACATGGTAGGGTTCAAACTGAATGAAACAATGCACCGAGTTGCAAAACGATAGGTTTTAGGGTTTCAAAGCTCGAAAAGACCAGAATTAATTGCATGCGTGCAAAGGTGGTGGGATTACCATCGCCACGCACTGTATTAATTGACTGAGTACTTTGTTGTTAAAACCATAATCTTTTATACCATGCGTTACGGCCAACAACTAGGTGTATAATCATATTAACGTGCCAGTCAACCGGATCAGGATCAATACCATGTGTTATACTCATGCCAAGTGTACAGTTCGATCCAAACACCATATCCATCGTGTTAATCAATCGTTCAACCACAAGATTTAAAATTAATCAATGCTAATACATGATTTGGAACTACGAATCATTCAACGTATTATCAACTTACCAAATGATATACCAAGCATTAATCCAATATGATTAATTTATGCGCCTCCAAACCATTGTTTGAATTGACTTCATAAACTTACGAATGCATTCACTGCACATTGAAGTGTTTATATTCCAAAGTCTTGAGAGAATTATGATCCAAAATTGTTCATATAATAATTGAGTGAAAATTCCATAGCAATAAGGATAAAAGCAATAAGACCAAATCCATTACAACTTTCATAAGATCAGAATGAAACCAATAAATTTTATGCCCAAAGTCTTAGCAATCAAACAAATTTAAATGCGCAATCAAGGTAAGATAATGCTCAAGGATATAAGTTAGAGAACACCTTTAGCAATCATGTAATAAACCAGTGGTCAAGTGTCTTTTGGAGAAATTGATAAAAGACGACTACAGTCCAAACGATGAGAGAGGTATTTTCACACTTACAGTTGTGAAAATCAAATCGAGAACAAATTGCAATTGTCGTAAAAATGAGACAAAAGTCTTGAAGCGCAATGCGATGATACTTTGTCTTTAATAAGACAAGGGGTTTAAGTAGCGTTTTATAAGAGCAATTAAAAAAATGGTTGGCTGCCAACAAGTACCAACCATGCGTTGGGAAGTCGCAAGTATAGTTTTCTATGGTTCAAGCTTGTGTAAAAATGAAACCACCTACCTCAAGCATAGTTTCCTTTGGTTCAAGCTTGTGTAAAAATGAAACTAGGTCCAAGCATAGTTTTGTTTAGTTTTTAAGCTTGTGTAAAAATTAAAATCTATCCCAAGCATAGTTTTGTTTTGTTTTTAAAGCTTGCATAAAAATGAAAACAATCCCGAGCTTAGTCTTTGTTTTTTCTCGTTCTCGTAAATCAATGAGAATGTAACCGAGTATAATTTTAGCACTTTTTCGGACTCGTAAAGGTTATACAAAAAAGGAACCCCCCTGGAGTCCTCTTTAAGCTCTTTTTAGACTCTCTAAACATGAAAAGATTTCCGAGCGATCTTGTTCTTTTCATGCTCATTAAGGTATTTGAAGAAAACGTCTATTGAGCGATAGTTTATCTCTTTTTCGGTTTCATCAGACTATTTTACGAAAACGGAACTGAGAGAGTTATCTTTTGAGTGTTTTTCAGACTCTATAATCATGAAAAACCTTTGAGTTTTCTTTCTTTGGACTCATAAAACAAACATTGAAAGACCCATATGGGACCTGATTTTTCTTTAAGTGTTTTTCAGACTCTCTAAACATGAAAAACCCATGAGTTTTCTTTCTTTGGACTCGTTAAATAAACATCGAAAGACCTGCAATGGGATCGAACCACTCCTTCCTAGGGTTCGCTAAACATACTCCAAGGGACTCGTCCAAAGGTTGAGCTTACATTACAAGCATATGTTATCCTCCTCAAGCTTGCCTAAAAATAAAGAGGTACTCGCTAGAAATGGTGGGGGGAAAATTGGGAAAGAATTGTGTCTAAATTTGTATTATGTGGGAGAGTCACTTTTGAACATGACACCCTTTCACTCGCCTTGTGTCTAGGTTGGAAAATCCACTCATCTCCTGATCATACTCCTATAAGATTACAAATTGGTCTGTGATCCTTGTTTTTGAGTCAGTGTTTCCAAGACAGTTTTCGTGTCGTCAATCCATTCAAAAAGATGTCCAACCTGAAAATCCTTCTATTGCGTCGGCCATTTCTACAGTCTTTAAGCCTTCTATTGCATCGGCCATCCCTGAGTCAGTCCTGAATTACTTATTACTCTGATCTATATCAAATCTTGTTACTTGTTTCGTGTCATTGATGTGGGATACATTAAGGCCCTCCTGTGACGAGTCTTTTCCTGTCGACTTCAACTCATTATCCAGGAATTAGACTTAGAAACTAATTGGTACCTTGGAACTTGCATGCCTTAATGGCAGGTTTCCTCGCTTTCGACAATGGGTTTTCATTATTGACCCCTGATCGGGAGATTTTGCCAAGTGTTCAACTTCAACTCATTAATTCACATTCGTTGGATTGTACTAGAGTACCTTGGGAGTCATTGACATTAATGGTGATTTCCCTTTCACTTTTTAACGGTATACACTAATGAACGGTAATCAAGTGCTTTCTACCATGTTCAACTTCAACACATGTATTCACATGGTTAGATTCATACTATAGAGTGGCGGAGATGAAGACCCTGGATATTTTTTGATAGATCTAGGTTACGTTGGAGTATATTCAGTGTATTGTTGCATAGATCCACATTGTATGTCTAGTGGCTATGTTCGAATTTGAGTCCTTAACACATAGATCCACAGTGTATTTTTGGTGGCTATGTTCAGATTTGAGTCATATCAGGATGGATCCACAGTGTATGTTTCGTGGCCATGACCTGTCTTACTTGACATGGATCTTCACATGTCGGCATTTATTCTTTGAGTCATTTGTATTCTGAGTATGGGAATGCCTACCTCAGTGATGATATATTATTGTACTGTATTTCCTTGTTTATTGGCAGGTTTCCGACCAACTGTTCCTTGTTCCCTACACATACTCGACAAAGTATTTCAGCTATCACTTTGTTCTAACTTCATACTTTGGGGGGCTCTCTGTTACACATTATTTTTGTCATCCCTATGATTGTTAATGATGTAAACCTATTTGTTTCCTTCAGAGGGGTCAGTGGCCTGAGTTCCTAAAGAGAGAAGGGAGAAGAACTTCTCCTAAGAAAAGAAGTTTCTTTTTCCTATGTAAAAACCTTATAAAAAGGGAAGTTCGTAGGTTTCTATATAGGCAGGGTGCGAGAATGACCCATTCTCGCAGGTTGCACTATAGCTAGGGTGCGAGGTGTTCGCAGGTTGCTCTATAGCTAGGGTGCGAGAATGCCTGCACGTGGGAAAAATGAGCATTTTCTCGAATCTTCTAGAAGGAGAAACTTCTATGGTGAGGTGGCATCAGAATGGTTTGGATCTTACTCTCTTTCATGATTTAGTGGGATCATCCTAACCTCCTCACCTTATCCTCTTCAACTTATAAAAGGAGAGGAGTTCTCATGGAGAAAGTTAGCTTGGGTTAGCTTTGTCTATTCTTGAGCTTGGGTTATCTTTGTTGATTCTTGAGCTTGGGTTAGCTTTATTGATTATTGAGCTTGTTAGCTTTGGCTTGGTTAGAGTGGCTTTGAGATTTTCTTTTTCAAGATAGATTGTGAGTAGCTATCAGATCTATGGTCTCAGAATCCTTGGAGCAAGAAGTGTGTGGGGAACGAAGGACAGTTGGAAGGGACCTTACGACATCAAGGCCATGGTTGTAATCTCTCTTTCACATTTAATATAATACAGTAATATGATTCTTTCCCATAAATCTATTTCCACTTTATTGTATAATTCCTTGATCATATACATAGATTGATTGTTGAATATATTGAGTTGTTTTCACTTCGAATGGTTTGAGTTGTCCTGGTCTTGACTGCACAAGAGCATTGGAGCGAAGCTGGAACAACAAAGACCAAAGGAAGCGATCATAAGGTATGTTCATGATTCTTGCCTCCTAGTCCATTCAATAGTCGAAATCTAGGATAAGAGTACTATTCTGTCTTGCTTTGTTCTAGATCTAGGTGGATCTAGGGAGATCGGTTTGTGTCCACACTTACGGATTTATCCAATAACACTGATGTAGTCAAATATTTCCACCACTTGGTGGGAATTATCATACCATATTTCCATGTCTTTTCACATCGCTAGCACCATAAGGGTGTCTTCTTGGAATTCAACTATCCCTATAGTGAAAATGTGCCACTCACTCGTGAATTTGTTGTAGGCATTTTGGAATTCGCTTCTCAAAAATAACATGGCTTGTGTAGAGTCCTGATAATATTTCTCCAAATGGCGAAGATAATCCAATTACTTTAGCGCAATGGCCAACTTATCTTCATATTTCCTTGTTATATCTAGGGTGGCATCTGTGATTGCCATCCCTGCACCAATAAGCTCGGATGTCTTGGCATGCTTTTTGCTGATCAATTTCTCCTATGTGGTGATGAGGATTGAACTATCCAAAGTAAGCCTCATTTTCTTGGTGGTTCTCTTCATGATGGATTTACTCTTTCAGTCATAGGAAATTTATTTTATATCGGTGACTTGATCCATAGGTTCAGGGTTTTTTTGTCTCCTTGAGTGAGATTGTTTCCCAGGTTCCCAACGGTGTATATCTGTTCAAGAACTATTTCCTGAACCTCTTTTGTATGTCCCAATGGATCGGCCTCTGGTTGTTTCTCATCGGGTGGTAAAGTACTAGCCAAAACCGAGGAATCAGGGGTAGGTTCAATACTTACTTGGTAATTGACTGTTGATATGTCAATTTTATGTTGTGGAATTTATCCTCCTCGTTTGCCTGATCCTAGCAACAGAGTGACCAAGGACACCTCTGAACTCTCCTCATCATCGTATATTGTAATTGAATCGAACAAGGTATTTGGTATACTTTTCCTTCCTGATGTCCTCGCTATATTGGGTTGATCCGAAGCTTCACCTGGAGATCCAACCTATGGTGATGGAGCTTTAATTTTTTCTGACCTGGTGGTTTCTTCAATCTATGTCGGCTCTGGGTCACATGGTTCTCCTCGAATTTTGACTTAGTCAATGGTTGGGATCGTTCTTGGCCCTTGGTTATGGAAGAAAGCAAAGATCAAGGAAAAAAAGGCAAAATGCGAACTACACGTAAGACATAATGATTGATACTGGGTAGAAGTGAGAAGAAGAGAATAAATGATGGTGTGAAGTAAGAGAAAGAAATATGTCAGATGAAGAGATTGAGGATGAAAGATCAACAAGAAATATGGATCATGGAAAACTCAGCAAGCGAAAAAATCCATCATTGGATGCTTTGGAGCACCGCATGAGAAGGAAGGAAAGATAGGCTGGCAAAGCCCTAAAAACGTGGGTTAAGTTGACCTAGGGTTTTAAACACCAGGGTTTTGGTATCTAGGGTTTTGACACTTAGGTTTTGGCCTAAGGCTGTTAGTGAGCTATTGTAATGTATAAATAAGAACCTAGATGAGGGAAGAGGGCTGGTTCTAGTTTTTGTTATTGGCATGACCGATTATTGTGGTGTGAGAGAGAAGTGCTAGGTGTAATAGCCTTCTGGTATTGTAATATCTTTAGTTGGGTGTGAAGATCAGTCCTGTAGCTGGGTGCACATGAAGGGGAGAGACATAGAGGAAAAGAAAGAAGATCTACTAGCTAAGAGCGTAGACAAGAACTATATGCTTCATCTTAATATATTATAAAGTACATTTCTATGGACGTAGCCCTGGAGAGAGGGTAAACCACGTATATCTTGTGTTGTGTGTGATTGATGCTCTATTATTTGTCATTTGATATACTTCTATTGCATTGTTGTGATAGATCTGATAGATAGTTGTGTGGAGTAGATTTGAGATGGTAAGTGCTATATAAATGTTGTATTGTTCTTGTATTAGATCCACTTGGTATTCCCTTTGGTTTTAGACATCTCTGTCCTGTAACCCCACAATATTTTCTTTAGGTGAGATTGCATCTACCTCACAAGTGTTGCCGAAAGGGCCAGTAGTTAGGGCTTGTTCGTGTGCTCTTGGAGTTGAACCTTGGGTTTGCTCTTGTGCCAACAAATGGTTTCATTGTTGGGACAAGAATCTTCTTGAGGGAATTTCAAGGTGGCTTCCATCGAAGACAAAGATTTAGAAGTGGATAGAAGATCAAGAAAAGGACTTCGTTGAAGCCCAGAATAAGAACCCTAATCTTAGTATAGAGGATTGGCTGGAAAGATATATCTTTACTGACATACACGAGATTTTATTTGGAGGAATCCATAGGGAGTTATATGAGTGGCTAGCTAGGTTAGAAGATACCCAAATTGAGATCATATCTAGGCCACATGTGATTTGGACTTCAACACTGGTCAAGAAGGTCAAGAGAGTTTATAATGTCATGTAAAGAGAAGTAGATAATTGGTTTGATAGTACCATTGGAAGTTATATCACTGAGTTTGTTGTTAACAAAGTAGAATAGTATAGCCAAGCAGAGAGATATTTCTTAAAGGGACCTAGAGGAAAAAATTTACATTTTCTAAAGATGAATATCAAGATGCTATTGCATGAGAAGAACATATTGAAGATACAGTAGTCTACTAGATTGAAGAGCTAATATTCAAGAACTCAAACAATGACAATGACACAGAGACTGGAAATACACACAGTGGGAGAGTGTTCATAGAAGTTCCTCTTGCGAACCTGTTTAAGAAGAACTATGAGGATGAGGATTTATATAGTGGAGAAGAGGAAGATTTGATAGATGAAGAGCATTTAGAATCCACTAGGACAGAGGAACCTCACGGAGCAGAGCCAGAAACTTCAAGAAATACGTCAACTATAGAAGTAAGTACTATTAATCCTATTGTTGTTTCAATAACATTAAGAAATCAGAGTAATCAGAGTCACCAGAGGGCTCAGAGAACTATTACTAGTAGTCTGCCACATACTCAGTCGGGAAACCTAGAAAGATCTATGGAATATGAGATGAGGTTACCCACCTTCAGAGGATATGGATCTGAAGATCCTGATCAAAATTAGTTTCTATGTGAAGCCATATGGATTATTAAGAACATCACGACGAAGCTGTCAAATGAGCTCAGTTTAGTACTACCCTAAGAGACAACGCATTGAGATGGTACATGAAGTTTTTTAAGGGAATTTTCCATCCTAAGCCACTGAATGAGATCAAGAATGAAATGATTTCCGAATTCAAGAAACCCAAGTCGGAGTCACAGTGCATTACAAAACTGAAATAAATCAAGTAGGGAATAGTTGAACCCGTATGGGAGTTCGATCATAGGTTTAAAACCTTGACGGGCCACTTGCGTTTCCAGATCCCAGATGAGAAAAACAAGGAATGGTTCATTGCTACCCTCTTTCCACATATCAAGGTCCCTTTAATGAAATATAAGATTACTTTGCAATATGAGGCACCAGAAATCACTATGAAGTTAGAATCAGCCCCGATGGGAGAATCCAGCTCAGGTATGAGTCAAATATTGAGTCAGCTAACTAGTCTATCAATGCATGTCCAAGATATGAAGAAATACAATGTAAAAGATAAAAGAGAAGACATATGGTGTATCAGATGAAATTCATAAGGCCATGAAAAGGAGCACTATCCCATATTCCATGAATACTTAGCCTCTGGACCTTCGAGCCCCTTGAAGCAAGTTACCCTACCCTAGTACGAGGTATGTATAAATCAACATCACCTTGGTGAATGTTACTATCTGCAAAAATATGTCTAGACACCCACAAATATGTATTGAACGTTCTGTAAGTCGTTAGGACATGATGATATGGATTGTATGGCTTACAATCTCATGCATGAAAGGTTGAGGTATATATGCAAAATTAAAGGTGAAGTACAGAAAGAAGGAATCATTGCATAGTATAACTCCCCTAGGAGAGGAAACTTCAGCCCTCGTGTTGGATTCCGAGGAAGAGGAAGAGGAGGAGGTATGGGTCGAGGTCAAGGAAATATAATCTATTATAACTGTGCATAGCCAGAACACTTGGTAAGGGACTGTCAGAACCCTTGTACCACTTGTATCTATTGCAACTCCTTCGAGCATGTTATCGAGGAATGTCCAACATTGTTGGCTAAACTTCAGGAGAGATGGGGTACTCAACATAACCCACAAATAAAACTAATCAAAGAAGAACCTCATTGATCATATCCTAGAGTTGTTGTTATCACTAGAGGAGGTGATGTTACAGGAGAAGATAGAGTGATCAAAGGAAATACTATAGAAGAATAAGGATTCGGGAAAGCTATAGAGAAGGCACAAGTGTTTGATGCAAAGAAATAAAGACAAATCTTTGAGGAGGAAAAGAAAAGAATTTTGGAGAGACCAAGGCTCTTCATCGAAGACACGACTAGAAGTAAAATAATGTGCAATGCCTCTAGAATTTGATCACTATGCTTCTCTTGGAGATGGAAAAGAGGTGAGTAAACTTGCCAGTTTCTTGTATACGTTTATAGATTTGATTAAAGATGAGAAAGCCATACACGAACTACAAAATTTTGTCAGACAATATGAGATAGGAAGGGTATATCCTTTACTGAATAAAGTAGTAGATCAACTATCCAAGAAGAGAAGGAAAAATAAAGAACTACACTTTAATTCTCATACTGGAGAGTATGATATAGACTATGTAGTCCTCGACTTAGGGTTGGAGGTCAATGTCATGACGAAGCAAACCAGGGAACTGATGGGAAAAACTAAGTTCATCTATTCCCCTATCAGAATTAGGATGGCTAACCAGTAGGCAGTAAGCCCCTTTAGCAGATTGGAACATGTACCTATGGAAATCGATGGAGTAAGGACATTTGCAGACTTCGAGGTGATTGAGATAGTTGATGATAGATGTCCTTACCCTAAGCTGTTAGGAATTAATTGGGCTTTCAATAATTCCACTGTGGTTGATTTAAAGAAAAGAAAAATGGAATTTGAAGGAGATGGAATTAGGGTCATCGCACCTTTAGATCCTTATGAAGTTCAAAGATACGCAAAACCCATCAGAGAAGAAGACCATGCATATGAACTAGAAAACATATAAAAAATTAGCAGCCAGACAACATGACTACATTAAGCCTACGGTGGATGAGAATTTGAGCTAGTGAAGTGACAACACATGTTCATCAGATTCAGAAGAAGCACTAGAGAACTGGTAGAAAAAAATGTATGAGGTATCCACAAGGAGATGTGCTATATTAACCAGAGAAGTTCATTGGATTAGCACAATAGTGAGTAACATACCCACCTTTGATGGTCTAAATCCTCTAGAAGCATTCTTGTCGAACTTTGAAGAAAGTGTACCAACACAACAAATATTGTTTGTAATGGATGAGGCCCTGAAATCAACTCCAGCGAGATGGTGGGGGACACACAAAAACAATATTACAGATTGGGTACAATGTCACACTTTGATGACAACACAATTTTTAGAGCTAGTAGAAAGATGAGAAGTTAGATACACAGGTCGAAGCTTTCCAAAGGACCATGTGAGAAGTTGTGAGGAAACCTAGAGCAACATCCCTCAAGAATAGTGGGTGCACAAATTCATAAACATGCTAGACACAACCCCTATCAACTGGTACCTACAAGAAGAACTGTGCCTCATCACTTTAGATTGCGAAGGTATGACCCAGAACTTTGTAAGTACCTTTTTTTTTGAAATCCAATATCCTATAGTACATCAAGCATTACAGGTTGTAAGATAGAAAGTGTTCAAGGAGGCACCTAGCCTCCCTTTGGAACAAGAAGAAGATGAATGGACTTCACCCCTTCAAAAGGTGCAAGGTTGTTACAATATCAATGCAGCTGAAGACAATGATCCAAGGAATGTGAACATCACCAAAATAGAAGGCCAAAGAGACATAGAAGTACCAGGAGTTGAACTACCTTTCATTGGACAGTCGATCAATATCAAGAAATTCAACATTGGAATAGAGAAGACACCCAAACTTGCAAATGTTGGATATTATTGGGATGTTGCCACTATTGACAAGATCATAGAGTTGCTACATGAGTATCAGGACATGTTTACAACCAAGTTCACTAAGATGAAGGGTATTAAAGGGCCTATGGGGGAGATGTGGATCCCTTTGAAACCAGATGCCAGGCTAGTCAAATAGAGACCTTACAGATTGAACCCTAAATATAAGGAGAAAGTGAAATTGAGCTTGAAAAAATGCTGGAAGAAGGAATCATAGAACTTATTGAAGATTCAGAATGTATTAGCCCTATGGTGGTACAAGAAAAAAATATAGGAGAGAACAAGATCTGCATAGATCTCAGAAAGTTGAATGATGCATGTTTTCATGACCCATTCCCGACACCATTTACTGACGAAGTGTTAGACAATGTAGGAGGACATGAGGTATATTCTTTTACAAATGGATTTTCAGGATACCATCAGATTCAGATTGCCAAGGAAGATCACCACAAGACCACATTTACAACAAAATGGGGATCCTACCAGTATACAGTGATTCCATTTCACTTGAAGAATGCACCAGCCATCTTTTCCAGGGTGGTGGTCGAAGAGTTTAAGGGGTTTTTACATAAATTATTGGAAGCATATTTTGATTATTGCACTGCTTTCAACATTTTGCAGAATCATATTGAATGTTTAAGACTAATGTTGGATAAGTGTAGGCAGAGTTGGATTTCCTTAAACCTGAAGAAGTGGATATTATTTTCACCCTTCAGAGTGTTGCTAGGTAATAATGTGTGTAAGTAGGGATTGCTAGTAGATCCATCCAAGATTTCCATTATAGTCGATCTACCCCCTCCTACTTCAATCAAACAGCTGCACACTGTGCTGGTACACATTGGATACTATAGGAAGTTCATTAAGGGCTATGCACATATTATAGAACCCATGGAGAATCTTTTGAAGAAAGACTGTCAGTTTCATTGGATAGAGGAATTCTAGCAGAGTTTCGATGCACTGAAATAGAAAATGGTTACTGTACCTATTTTGGCTTTCCCAGATTGGAGTAAGGAGTTTCATGTGCATGTCGATGCATCTTCCATTTCATTAAGAGATTTGTTAGCACAACTGGGAGATGGAGACATTGACCACCTGTTAGCCTTTGCTAGCAGAAAGTTATCAACAGTAGAGATTAATTACACCGCCACTGAGAGAGAAGGGTTAGCCATGTTGTACGTGTTGCAGAAGTTCCACCACTACTTGTTGGGAGGACACTTTAAATTGTTTACTGATCACTCCATGCTGGAATACTTAGTCAAAAATCTAGTGTTGGGGGGGAAGAATATGAAGATGGATTCTGTTATTTCAAGAATATGATTTTGATATCATGGTTAAACCAGGATGAATGAACAAAGGCCCTGACCACTTGTCGAGGTTGGAACATGGAGAAGAGCCTACTAGCTTGGAGGATACACTGCTAGATGCATAGTTGTTGGCCATTAGAAAAATCAATGATCACCTCGCAGAGATAGTCTAGTTCATGTCAATAGGAATGGCACCTAGTGACTATACAATTATTCAGAAGAAACAGTTGGTAGTACGCACTGTAGATTTTTCACTTATAGTTGGACAACTATACAAGATCGGACATGACAAGATATTGAGAAGGTGTTTTATGGAAGTAGAGAGACCATTGATCCTCGGAGAAGCACATGACGGAATTGCAGGAGGACACTATGCAAGGAAAACAACAATGTAGAATATTCTTAGGGATGGCCTTTGGTAGCCTACTCTACACAGGGATGCTAAGGATTATTACAGAACCTACGATGCATGTCAAAGAGTTGGGAAACCATCCAGAAGAGATGAAATGACTTTAGCACCATAAATGACCCTACACGAATTTGAGAAATGGGTCATTGACTTCATGGGACCTATAAACCCATTAGGGAAGCACACATGAGCTAGATACATAATCACTGCGACTGAGTATTTGACCAAATGGGCAGAAGGAAGAGCAGTTAAGGAATGTAGTGCAACTAAAGTTGTGCACTTCATATTTGATGACATCATAACTAGGTTGGGATGCCCGAAGACCCTTATGAGCGATCAAGGCACACATTTCATCAATAAAACCGTTGAAGCCTTGAATCACGAATTTGAAGTTCACTATCAGAAGAGCACACCCTATCATGCAAAATAAAATGGGATAGTTGAAGCATTCAATAAAATATTCGAGATAGTGTTGATAAAGATATGTAGTGTGAATAGGGATGACTGGGATTTGATAGTGATCTAAAAATGAAGAAGACTTGAAAAACTTGAATAATTATTGCAAGTGAAATGTTATGTGTTTAAAGAAACAGGATCAATTTGCAACACATAAATTTAGGATTACTTATGCAAAATACACATAAACAACAGCATAAAAATTGAACATAAACACATGTGCACAACAATTGATAAAGGAGTTCACCCCTCTTATGGGCTACATCTCTTGGTCCAGCTTCCAATGGATCATTATTATTAATTTCTCAAAAAGTGCTCAAACACATGTATTACAATGCTCAAACTGACAAACCGACTGCTCCAATGGCTTCCCAATGTCCCAAAACCCCTGTCTAGGCTCTTTCGGCACCTCAATCAGTCGAAAAATGAAGAAGTTAGGCCTCCTGGAAGTCTCCCTCTTCAAGCTTGTTGTCTCTGGTTCTAGAATTCGCACTCCCCCTTCACAAAACTGGCTCACACACTCTTTTAAGCGTAAAAACCCAGCACCGGGTGCAACCACGCCAACGGTGCAAACCATAGGACGGTTAAGGCACCTCCAGCCACTAACCGCCTCGGCACCTGGGCATATGGCCATGTGACCTCGCATTGGGAAAAAAGGTGGTTAAACCATTTGAAAACTGTGCAACCTCCGTTTGGGGCCCATGCCAACACTTAACACACAGATCGTGGGTTCAAACCCTGCGCCAAAATTCAATACACGGTCATATATATATATATATATATATATATATATATATATATATATATATATATATATATATATATATTGCAATATATTGCAATACATTGCAATATAATGCAATGCAATGTTATGTAATGCACGCGCCAACGGTCGAGCCATAATATATATGGGTCATATGGAATACAATGTGTCGACGGGTCGGGGCTAAGCCCCGGCCCGACCCCCCTTTCCATCCAAACATAAATCAACGTTAAATACATGTGGTTTGGCATAGTAAACAAGGAACAAAAGGGAGACACTTTGGTTAGCGGAGAGTTATGAAGTCATTACATAAAGGGGAGGTCCGGGGGTCAGACCCCACGGACTCCCATAAAACTTTTACATATAACCAACCAATGAGGGGGACATGTGGTGCCCATGGATTGGGCCACGTGTCCTCATATCATTTGCCATCAACTAGACACATGTCAACACGCTACTTGCCAACATCAAACAATGAAAATACACCATGTCATCCACCTGCCACATCAACGTACAGATGGTACGGCCCTGCCACGCCACCGTACGGATTGTACGGACAGGTACAGTGAGCATCCAAAATTTTGCCTGTTTGCCTTGGTGAACAGATCACGATATCTCCTCCATACGGACTCCGTTTGAGGAAGTAAATATACCGCCGAAATCAGGAAGACGAGACGGACACAATGGCACTATTTTTGTCACATTTCGAGCACTTTGAAAATTGAGCAAAATTTGATCCCCTGATCACACCTCCCCATTGGGAAGCTTTTGGACCTCCAAAAGACTATCTCAGTCTATGTGAAGATGAGGGTATAGTTCCCTCACCCTTCCAACATCAATTCACTTGGCCTTTCTTGGAGTCATCCCTTTAAGACCAACTCGCAAATACTCTACATTTCCTCGCTTTGAAGTTCGCATCCTTCTGTCAAGTATGGTGTCTTCCTGCAGTTCTATTAGATACTCTGGAGAAAAATCATCTATGGAAGGAATCTGAACATGCTCTCCTTGATCATCAATCAATGGAGGCTCATACAACTTCAAATTCTCAACATTAACAACTGCATACATCTGCATATAT
The DNA here is from genome assembly GCA_009831015.1 of Picea engelmannii. Lineage (NCBI taxonomy): Eukaryota > Viridiplantae > Streptophyta > Pinopsida > Pinales > Pinaceae > Picea > Picea engelmannii. The sequence goes on along the minus strand of ML796253.1, from coordinate 349,970 downwards.
GGAGGTAAATCTAAACGAAAATCATTGTTACTAATCTTGCCAACAATTTTGAAGGGACCATATCGAATTGGTTTCAAATTTTTACCTTCTCCTTTAAGCCTCTCCTTGCTGATGTAAAGCCACACTTCATCACCAACTTCGAAACTGTGATCAACACGATGCTTGTCATGTCTTGCTTTGTACTTGGCCTGACTCTTTTCCAACTGCTCTTGCACCACCTGATGTATCGATTGAATTTGTTCAATGAACTTCTCTGCCCGATCAATATCATATTGCCCATCAACAAAAATATCTTTCCCAAAGATGAAATCTAAAGGCGACTTGGGAAAATAGCCAAAACATGTCTCAAATGGTGACATTCGAGTCGACGAGTGCTTGGCTCGATTGTACGCATGCTGAATGTAGTGTAAATGTTCATCCCAAAGCTTAGGATGCTTGCTGCAATAAGCACGAAGAAGATGTACCACTGTATAATTCACCACTTCTGTCTGACCATCTATCTGTGGATGAAAAACTGTGCTCTTTTTCAACTTGGTATCCATGAGTGCCCACAAACTCGACCAAAAACTTCCAACAAATCGAGAATCCCGATCAGAAATAATGGACTTGGGCAAACCAAAATGCACCCAAACATTTTGAAAAAACAACTGTGTCGTTTGTTCTATCGTTACCTTCTTAGTACATGGCATCAAAATACACATCTTTCTAAAAATATCAACCACAACATAAATATAATCATGACCTCTTCTCGACATAGGTAAACCACCAACAAAATCCATGGAAATACTTTCCCAAGGTCGAGAAGGAATTGGAAGTGGAGTGTACAAACCCAACTTTCGATTACTTGGTTTACTTGTAGCACACAATGAACATCCTCACACATATCGCGAAACACTTTCATTCATCTTAGGCCAGTAGCAGTATCTTTGCAAATTTTCCATTGTCTTCCCTACACCAAAATGACCAGCAATAAGAGAAGAATGCGCTTCTCTTATAATGTTGATTCTTTCTCCCTGTGGAATACACAACTTGCCAAGATGATACAAGAGATTATTATGCAAATGATAATCCAATTCTTCAACAT
>ML796253.1:305738-346257 GCA_009831015.1 Picea engelmannii | reverse complement strand
ATAAACACATGTGCACAGCAATTGATAAAGGAGTTCACCCCTCTTATGGGCTACATCTCTTGGTCCAGCTTCCAATGGATCATTATTATTAATTTCTCAAAAAGTGCTCAAAAACATGTCTTACAATGCTCAAACTGACAAACCGACTGCCCCAATGGCTTCCCAATGTCCCAAAACCCCTGTCTAGGCTCTTTCGGCACCTCAATCAGTCGAAAAATGAAGAAGTTAGGCCTCCTGGAAGTCTCCCTCTTCAAGATTGTTGTCTCTGGTTCTAGAATTCGCACTCCCCCTTCACAAACCTGGCTCACACACTCTTTTAAGTGTAAAAACCCAGCACCGGGTGCAACCACGCCAACGGTGCAAACCATAGGACGGTTAAGGCACCTCCAGCCACTAACCGCCTCGGCACCTGGGCATATGGCCATGTGACCTCGCACTGGGCAAAAAGGTGGTTAAACCGTTTGAAAACCGTGCAACCTCCATTTGGGGCCCGTGCCAACACTTAACACACGGGTCATGGGTTCAAACCCCGCGCCAACATTCAATACACGGTCATATATATATATATATATATATATATATATATATATATATATATATATATATATATATATATATATATATATATATATATTGCAATACATTGTAATACAATGAAATGCAATGTTATGTAATGCACGCACCAATGGTTGGGCCATAATATATATGGGTCATATGGAATACAATGTGTCCACAGGTCAGGGCTAAGCCTTGGCCTGACCCCCCTTTCCATCCAAACATAAATCAACGTTAAATACATGTGGTTTGGCATAGTAAACAAGGAACAATAGGGCGACACTTTGGTTAGTAGAGAGTTATGAAGTCATTACATAAAGGGGAGTTCCGGGGGTCGAACCCCACGGACTCCCATAAAACTTTTACATATAACCAACCAATGAGGGGGACACGTGGCGCCCATGGATTGGGCCACGTGTCCTCATATCATTTGCCATCAAATGGACACGTGTCAACATGCTACTCGCCAACATCAACTAATGAAAACATGCCATGTCATCCACCTGCCACGTCACCATATGGATGGTACATCCCTGCCACATCACCGTACGGACTGTACAAACAGGTACAGTCAGCATCCAAAATTTTGCCTGTTTGCCTTGGCGAACAGATCGCAATATCTCCTCCATACGGACTCTGTTTGAGGAAGTAAATATACCACCGGAATCAGGAAGACGAGACAAACACAATGGCACTGTTTTCGTCGCATTTCAAGCACTTTGAAAATTGAGCAAAATTTGATCCCCTAATCAGATAGTACCAGTAGTATTATGGGCCTATAGAATCACTTGAAAGAAACTGACCATGAAGACCCCCTTCAAATTGGTCTATGGTCTAGAAGCAGTTGTAGCCATGGAATATTTAGTTCCTAGTCTGAGAATTGTAACCTTTATAGATATGGATGACAGTGGCATTGTGAAAGAGAGGCTTGCATATTTGGTCAAACTGGAAGAAGACAGATTTATCATAGGATTTCACCAGCAGGTTTAGAAAGAAATAGAGAAGGCCTACCATGTCAGACACATCAAAAGGAAGGCATTTAATAAGGGTGATTTGGTATTGGCATATGACAGTAAGTTCATGAAGCATCTAGGAAAGTTTAGAATGGATTGGCTTGGGCCATATGAGTTTTCCTATGTTACAGAAGGGGGATTTGCACAGTCGAAAACTTTGAATGGAGAATGGAAGGAGGGATTAGTGAATGGGAGCCGGTTGAAATTGTATTGCGACAACCAGTTTCCTCGCATCTCTTAGTAAAATCAAAAGGAAAAGGGTATAGCTGCCCAGTGCAGTTGAAAATGGGTACCAGACACAAAAAATATAGTCTGCACAAGGAAGGAAAGGAGGAAAAGAGTTGGAAGCACAGGCTGACCCACGCAATCTGAAGTCAAAGCACCAAAAAAGGACCAAATTTGAAGTTCCTTGGGATGAGTCATAGGTGAGTGTTGGAGTATTATTGGCCCTTGGTTTTGGAAGTAAGTGAAGATCACGGAAGAAAAGGTGAAATGTGAACTGCACGGAAGACACAGTGATTGATACTAGGTCAAAGTGAGTAGAGGAGAAGAAAAGACGGTGCGAAGTAAGAGAAAGAAATTCATTGGACGAAGAGATCGAGGATGACAGATCAGCAAGGAAGATCGAACGTGGACAACTCAACAAGTGGAAAAATCCATTGTTAGATTCTTTGGAGCATCGCGTGAGAAGGAAGGAAAGATATGCTGGCAAAGCCCTAAAATGTGGGTCAAGTTGACCTAGGGTTTTAGACACCTAGGGTTTTTTTATCTAGGGTTTTGACACTCAGGTCTCAACCTAAGGCTGTCGGTGAGATATTGTATTGTATAAATAAGAACCTAGATGAGGGAAGAGGGTTGGTTCTAGTTTTTTTTATTGGTATGAGTGACTATTGTGGTGTGAGAGAGAAGTGATAGGTGTAAGAGCCTTCTGGTATTGTAAGATATTCAGTTGGGTGTGGAGATCAATCCTGTAGCTAGGTGCATAGGAAAGGGAGAGAGAGAGAGGAGAAGAAATAAGATCTGATAGGTAAGAGTGTAGAAAAGAACTGTATGCTTCATATTAATATATTATAAAGAATGGTTCTGTGGACATATCCCTAGAGAGAGGGTGAACCATGTATATCTTGTGTTGTGTGTGATTGATGCTCTGTTCTTTGTCATTTGATATACTGTTATTGCATTACTGTGTTATATCTGATAGATAGTTGTGTGGAGTAGATATGAGTTGGGAAGCGACATATAAATGTTGTATTGTTCTTGTATTAGATCCACTTGGCATTTCCTTTGGTTGTAGACATCTTTGTCTTTCAACCCCACCATATATTCTTCGGGTGAGACTGCATCTACATCACAGGTGTTGCTGAAAGGGCAAACAATTAGGGTTTGTTGGTGTGCTCTTGGAGTTGAACCCTAGGTCTACCCTTGTGCAAACAATCCTCATCATTTCTATCAAGTCAGGGTCATTTTTCAACTGATAGATGATCCTTTGTGGCCCTTGTATTAAGATTAATCCCATTCTCTGTGCCTTTGTTGTCTCTTCCACTCTGATTTATTCTTTTTCCCTGAGGGATTATTGAGATGAATTCTCTATCATTTCCACCCATTCCTCCATGCTCATGGCCTTGAACCTGGTCATGTTTAGGTTGGTCATCCTCTGTACCACCTCGTCCGAGTCCTAGGCGCTCTCTGTGAATTTTTTTTCCTCAAACTTATCATGAGAATACAACCAGTCAGATGATACTTGCAAAGCATGTTGGAGGACCAGGCCTTTAGGGTTGAGCTTATAGAATCGGCCCGTCGGGAACCTAAATTCAAGTTGGATCAACCCTTCTAGTTTTCATTGAGTAATATATTTCACCAGATAAAACCCTATATGAAACTGTAGGGTATGAAAGCATGTTTCTTGTCTTTGACCAATGTGGTGTTATATCCCTGTAGGATGGTCTAATAATATATTTCTCCCACAATGATCCAATCTGGGATCTGAGCAGGTAGGATATGTGGTGCTCCAGTCGCCCCGAAAAATATGATATAGGTTGAGTGTTTGTCTAAATATTGAATCAACTAATTTATCAATAGACTCATAAACTCTTACTCATTACAACATCCATTGATGAGATAAAGTCAGAAGTAATTCCACCTTATGATCCAATCACACACACCTTTGATGTAAAACATAAGTTTGTCTGCAGTCCTAAATAGGAGTTATCAATTGAGATAGTTCTGAAATAGTTATTTATCATTCCAAAAATGAGGGTCTTTGCCAAAACCATCGACCTCTTCTAAAAGGCTGATCCTCTTATTTATAACAAATTATTGACTAAATATAACTATCAAAAGTGAAATCTAAGTAAAAAAAACATCACCACATGGCACTTCTATCTCTTTGTCTTCTAAGAGTCATCAAATGGTTTCAATTAAGTGGATGAGTCTTCTCATACTTTGAACATTTGATGAATATTTCCTCACATGTGTTGGCATACAGGAATCTATGTTGGTCCATCATGGCCGAAAGGATATCCTTTATTTCTACTTCTCGTGCCTAATACTTGACTAATTTAACACTTAATTGTTGTAATATTGTTCGATCCTTGATTGAGTGCTCCATGAACTATTGCACTTGACCTGACACCATGTTTTCCACCTTTTCTATCTCTATAGTCCACAATAAGTCTTGTTATGCATGTTGTTTCAATATGTCATGCAAGTTGACAAAGTCCTCAGTTGAGAATAAATTTGGGCGATTGATGTCTCTCATTCCCTGATTGATCTTGGCCCAGCTTCTTTCGAAATCAGCCCATTTCTCTTTAATCTCCCACTGAGGTTATTGTTCCATATTCACCCAATATTCAACCGACTTCCTTATACGATCAATGTTGTTTTCCCTTAGCACCTGAATTTCATGCTCTTCGGCGTCTCAGCCCTTTTGAACTACGCTGATGTAGTCAATTATTTCCACTGCTTGGTGGGAATTATTCTACCATATTTCATGTATTTTCATGTTGCTAGCACCATAATGGTGTCTTATTGGAATTCATATATCCCTACATCCAAAAGGTGCCGCTCACTCATGAATTTGTTGTAGGCATCTTGGAATTCGCTTCTCAAAAATAACATGGCTTGTGTAGATTCCTAATAATATTTTGCCAAATGGCAAAGATACTCCAATTCCTTTAGCGCAATGACCAACTTCTCTTCATATTTCCTTTCTCTATCCAGGGTGGCATCTGTGATCACCATACCTGTACCAATAAGCTCAAACATCTTGTCATGCTTTGTGCTGATCAATTTATCCTATGTGGTGATGAGGATTGAACTGTCCAAAGTAAGCCTCCTTTTCTTGGTGGTTCTCTTCACGATGGATTTCCTCTTTTGGTCATAGGAAATTTCTTTTATATCAGTTACTTCATCCACAGGTTCAAGGATTTTTTTGTCTCCCCAAGTGAGAGTGTTTCCCAGGCTCTCAACAGTGTATATCTATTCAAGAACTAGTTCATGAACCTCTTTTGCATGTCCTGATGGATCGGCCTCTAGTTGTTTCTCATTGGGTGGTAAAGTACTGGCCAAAACCGAGGAATTAGGGGTAGGTTCAATAATTACTTGGCAATCGACTATTGAAATGTCGATTTCATGTTGTGGAATTTATCCTCCTTCTTCACCTGATCCTAGATCATCCCTCGAGTTGTCCATTGGGGTTCCCGGTATGTTGAGTGGCTCAACTTCGAAGTCATTTTTAACCTCATGTTTGTTCTGTAGATGACTCTGACTTGGAGCATCAGGACCCAAGGTGGATTCTTTCCCAGTTTCGTTATCCTTTGTAATTTTCACCGGAGTGACTAGGGACACCTCTGAACTCTCCTCATCATCCTAGATTGTAATTAAATCAAAAAATGTATTTGGTATACTTTTACTTCCTGATGTCCTCACTATATTGGGCTGAGCTGAAGCTTCACTTGGTGATCCAACCTATGGTGATGGAGCTTTAAGTTTTTCTAACCCTGTGGTTTCATCAATCTATATTGGCTCTAGGCCACTTGGTTCTCCTTAGATTTTGACTCGGTCATCGTTCGGGATCCTTGTTGGCCCTTGGTTATGGAATCAAGAAAAGATCAAGGAAGAAAAGGAAAAATGTGAATTGTGTGGAAGACACAGTGACTAATAATGGGTCAAAGTGAGCATAAGAGCAGAAAAGATGATGTGAAGTAAGAGAAATAAATTAATTGGATGAAGAGATTGAGGATGACATATCAACAAGAAAGATAGATCGTGGACAAATCAACAAGCAGAAAAAGCCATTGTTGGATGTTTTGGAGCACCGCACGAGAAGGAAGCAAAGACAGGCTAGTGAAGCCCTAAAAATGTGGGTCAAGTTGACCTAGGTTTTTAGACACCTAGGGTTTTGGTATCTAGGGTTTTGACACTTAGGTATTAGCCTAAGGATGTCAGTGAGCAATTTTAATGTATAAATAAGAACCTAGATGAGGGAAGAGGGTTGGTTCTAGTTTTTGTTATTGGCATGACTAATTATTGTGGTGTGAGAGAGAAGTGTTAGGTGTAAGATCCTTTTGGTATTGTAAGATATTCAGCTGGGTGTGGAGATCAGTCCTGCAACTGGGTGCGTAGAAAGGGAAGAGACAGAGAGGAGAAGAAATAATATCTGCTAGCTAAGAGTGTAGACAATAACTGTATGCTTCATCTTAATATATTATAAATCACAGTTTTGTGGACATAGCCCTAGAGAGAGGGTGAACCACGTATATCTTGTGTCATGTGTGATTGATGCTCTGTTATTTGTAATTTGATATACTTCTATTACATTACTTTGTTAAATCTGATAGATAGTTGTGCATAGTAGATTTGAGTTGGTAATTTCTATATAAATGTTTTATTGTTCTTGTATTAGATCCACTTGGTATTCCCTTTGGTTGTAGACATCTCTATCCTATAATCCCCCCATATCTTCTTTGGGTGAGACTGCATATGCCTCGCAGGTGCTTTTGAAAGGGCCAGTAGTTAGGTCTTGTTGGTGTGCTCATGGAGTTGAACCCTGGGTCTGCCCTTGTGCCAACAAATGGTTCTGTTTCCAAGACAAGAATCTTCTTGAGGTAATGTCAAGGTGGTTTCCATCGAAGACAAAGATTCAGAAGTGGATAGAAGATCAAGAAAAGGACTTTGTTGAAGCCCAGAACAAGAACCCTAATCTTAGTATAGAGGATTGGCTGGAAAGATATATCTTTACTGATATACAAGATATTTTCTTTGGAGGAATCCATGGGGAGTTATATGAGTGGCTATCTAGGTTAGAAGATACCCAATTTGAGATCAGATCTAGGCCACCTATGGTTTGGTTGTCAACATTGATCAAGAAGGTCAAGAGAGTTGATAATGTCATGTAAAGAGAAGTAGATCATTGGTTTGGTAGAACCATTGGAGGGTATATCACTGAGTATGTTCTTGACAGAGTAGAATCGTATAGCCAACCAAAGAGATATTTATTTAAGGTGCCTAGAGGAAAATTTTTACATTTTGTGAAGATGAAGATGAAGATGCTATTGCATGAGAAGAACATCTTGAAGATACAAAAGTATGATCAGTTGAAGAGATAATGTTCAAGAACTGAGACAATGACAACGACATAGAGGTTGGATATATGCGCAGTGGGAGAGTGTTCATAGAAGTTCCTCTCATGAACCTATTTAAGAATAAATACGAGGACAAGGATTTCTGCAGTGGAGAAGAGGCAGATCTGAGAGACAAAGAGCATTTAGAATATGTTAGGATAGAGGAACCTCACCAAGAAGAGCTAGAAACTTCAAGAACCATGCCGACTATGGAAGTAAGTACTATTAATCCTATTGTTGTTTCAAAAACTTTACAAAATCAAAGTAATCAAAGTCACCAGAGCGCTCAAAGCACTGTTACTAGTAGTCCACCACATAATCATTCGAGAAACCTAGGAAGATCTATGGCAGATGATATGAGGTTGCCCACCTTCAGAGGAGATGGATCTGAAGATCCTAATCAACATTGGTTTCTATGCGAAGCCGTATGGATTATTAAGAACATCACCAATGAAGCTTTCAAATGAGCTCATTTTAGTACTACCCTAAGAGACCATGCATTGAGATGGTACATGAAGTTTTTTAAGGGAATTTCCCAGCCTAAACCACTGAATGAGATCAATAATGCGTTGATTTTCGAATTCAAGAAACCCAATTTGGAGTGATAGTGCATTACAGAACTGAAATAAATCAAGCAGAGAATAGTTGAACCTATATGGGAGTTTGATCATAGGTTTAAAACCTTGACGAGCCACTTGAGTTTCCAGATCCCAGATGAGTAGAACAAGTAATGGTTCATTGTTGCCCTCTTTCCACATATCAGGTTCCCTCTGATGCAAAAGAATATTAATTCACAGACTGAGGCATTGGAAATCACCATGAAGATAGAATCAACCCCGATGGGAGAATCTAGCTCAAGTATGAGTCAAATACTAAGTCAACAAACTAGTCTATCAATGCATGTCAAAGATATGAAGAAATACAAGGGAAATGATAAAAGAGAAGACATATGGTGTATCATATGAAAATCATAAGGCCATGATAAGGAGAAATGTCCCCTATTCCATGGATACTTGGCCTCTGGAGCTCTGAGCCCTTTGAAGCAAGTTACCCTACCCTAGTGCGAGGTATGTAGAAATCGACATCACCTTGGTGAACGTTACTATATGAAAAAATATGTCCAAACACCCAAAAATATGTATTGCATGTTCTATAAGTCGGTAGAACATGATGACAGGATTGTAGGGATTATAATCTCATGCATGAAAGGTCGAGGGATATATACAAAATTCAAGGTGAAGTACAACAAGAAGGAAGCACTGCGTAGTATAAATCCCCTGGGAGAGGAAAATTCAAACCTCATGGTGGATTCCGAGGAAGAGGAAGAGGAGGCGGTATGGGTTGAAGTCAAGGATAGATAATCTATTATAACTACGCACAGCCAGGACACTTGGCAAGGGACTGTCAGAACCCTTGTACCACTTACAGCTATTGCTACTCCTTCGAGCATGTTATCGAGGAATGTCCAACATTGCTAGAAAAACTTTAGGAGAGATGGGGGCCTCAACAGAACCCGCAAATACAACTAATCAAAGAAGAACCTCACTAATCATATCCTAAAGTCATTTTTATCACTAGAGGAGGCATTGTTACAGGAGAGGATAGAGTGATCCAAGGAAAGACTATAGAAGAATCAGGAGTGAGGAAATCTATAGAGAAGACACAAGTGTTTGATGCAAATAAATAAAGACAAATATTTGAGGAGGACAAGAAAAGAATTTGGGAGAGACCAAGGCTCTTCATCAAAGACATGACCAGAAGTAAGAAAATGTGGAATGCCTCTGGCATTTGATCAGTCTGCTTCTCCCAGAGATGGAAAAGATGTGAGTAAACTTGTCAGTTTCTTGTATACGTTTATAGAGTTGATTAAAGATGAGAAAGCCATACATGAACTGCAAAATTTTGTCAAACAGTATGAGATAGGAAGGGTAGATCCTTTACTGAATAAATAAATACATCAACTATCCAAAAAGAGAAGGAAAAATAAAGAACTACACTTTAATGCTTAGATTGAAGAGTATGATATAGAATATGTGGTCCTCAGCTTAGGGTCGGAGGTCAATGTCATGATGAAGCAAACCAGGGCACTGATGGGAAAAGATAAGTTGATCTATTCCCCTATCAGGCTTAGGATGGATAACCAGGAAGCAATAAGCCCCTTTGGCATATTGGAACATGTCACTGTTGACATCAATGGAGTAAGGACATTTGCAGACTTTGAGGTGATTGCGATAGTTGATGATAGATGTCCTTACCCTGTGTTGTTAGGAATTGATTGGGATTTCAATAATTCCTATGTGGTTTATTTAAAGAAAATAAAAATGACATTTGAAGGAGATGGCCTTAGGGTCATCTCACCTTTAGATCCCTATGAAGTTCAAATATACATAGAACCCATTAGAGAATAAGACCATGCCTATTGACTAGAAAACATATAAAAATTAACAGTCAGACAACATGACTACATTAATCCTACGGTGGATGGGAATTTGAGCTGGTGAAGTGACAAAGCATGTTCATCAGATTTAGAAGAAACACTAGAGAACTAGAAGAACAAAATGTATGAGGTATATACAAGGATATGTGCTAGATTAACCAGAGAAGTTCGTTGGATCAGCACAATAGTGAGTAATGTACCCACCTTTGATGGTTTGAATCCTCTAGAAGCATTCTTGTCGAACTTTGAAGAAAGTGTACCAACACAAAAAATATTGTTGGCAATGGATCAGAACCTGAAATCAACTCCAGCGAGATGGTGGGGGACACACAAAAACAATATTATAGACTGGGTACCATATCGCACTTTGATGACAGTGGGATTTTCAGAGCAAGTAGAAAGTTGTGAAGTTAGATACACAGGTCGAAGTTGTCCAAAGGACAATGTGCGAAGTTGTGAGGAAACCTAGAGAAACATCCCTCAAGAATAGTGGGTGCACAAATTCATAAACACACTGGACACAACCCCTATAAATTGGTACCTACAAGCAGAACTGCGCCTCATCACTGTAGATTGGGAAGGTATGACCTAGAACTTTGTAACTACCTTTTTGTTTGAAATCCAATATCCTACAGTAGATCAAAAATTAAAGGTCGTAAGATAGAAAGTGTTCGAGGAGGCACCTAGACTCCCTTTGGAATAAGAAGAGGATGAATGGTCTATGCTCCTTCAGAAGTTGCAAGGTTGTTACAATATAAATGCAGCCGAAGACGATGATCCAAGGAATGTGAACATCACTGAAACAAAAGGCCAAAGATACATAGAAGGACCAGGAGTTGAACTACCTTTCATTGGACAGTCGATCAATATCAAGAAAGTCAACATTGGAACATACCAGACACCAAAACTTGCAAATGTTGGATATTAATGGGATGTTTCCACTATTGAAAAGATCATAGAGTTGCTACATGAGTATCAGGACTTGTTTCCAACCAAGTTCACTGAGATGAAGGGTATTAAAGGGAATATGAGGAAGATTAGGATCCCTTTGAAACCAGATATTAGGCCAGTCAAACAGAGAACTTACAGATTGAACCCTAAATATAAGGAGAAAGTGAAAATTGAGCTCGAAAGAATGCTGGAAGCAGGAATCATAGAACATGTTGAAGAGTCAGAATCGATTAGCCCTATGGTGGTACAAGAAAAAAAGATAGGAGAGATCAATATCTGCGTAGATCTCAAGAAGCTGAATGATACTTGTTTTCATGACCCATTCTCGAGACCATTTACTGACGAAGTGTTAGAAAATGTACGAGGACAAGAGGTATATTGTTTTACAGATGGATTTTCAAGATACCATCAGATCCAGATTGCCAAGGAAGATCGACACTAGACCACATTTGCAACAAAATGGGGCTCCTACTAGTATACAATGATTCCATTTGGATTGAAGAATGCACCAACCATATTTTCCAGGGTGGTGGTTGAATCATTTAAGGGGTTTTTACATAAATTATTGGAAGCATATTTTGATGATTGGACTTCTTTCATCATTTTGCAGAATCATATTGAATGTTTAAGACTAATGTTGGATAAGTGCATGCAAAGCCATATTTCCTTAAATCTAAAGAAGTTCATCTTATTTTCACCCTTCAAAGTGTTTCTAGGTCATATTGTGTGTAAGAAGGGATTGCTTGTAGATCCATCCAAGATTGCCATTATAGTCGATCTACCCCCTCCTACTTCAGTCAAACAGTTGTGCACTACGTTGGGACACACTGGATACTACAGGAAGTCCATTAAGGGATATGCTCAGATTATAGCACCCATGGAGAATATTTTGAAGAAAGAATATCAGTTTCATTGGACAGAGGAATGCCAACATAGTTTCGACACACTGAAACAGAAAATGGTTACTTTTCCTATTATGGTTTTCCCAGATTGGAGTAAGGAGTTTCATGTGCATGTTGATGCATCTTCCATTGAATTAGGATTTGTGTTAGCACAACCAGGAGCTAGAGACATTGGCCACCCATTAGCTTTTGCTAGAAGAAAGATATCAACAACAGAGATTAATTACACCACCACTGAGAGAAAAGGGTTATCCATGGTGTACGCACTGCAGAAGTTCTGTCACTACTTGTTGGGAGGACACTTTAAAATGTTTACTAATCACTCCGTGCTGAAATACTTAGTCAACAAGTCGGTGTTGGGGGGAAGAATATGAATATGGCTTCTTCTATTTCAATAATATGATTTTGAGATCATAGTTAAGCCAGGACGAATGAACAAAGGCCCTGACCACTTGTCGAGGTTGGAACATGGAGAAGAGCCTACTAGCTTGGAGGATACACTGCTAGATGCACAGTTGTTGGCCATTATAAAAGTCAATGATCACCTCACACAGATAGTCTAGTTCCTATCAACAGGAATGGCACCTAGTGACTATACAATTATTCAGAAGAAACACTTGGTAGTACACGCTGCATATTTTTCACTTATAGCTGGACAGATATACAAGATTGGACATGATGGGATATTGAGAAGGTATGTTATTGAAGTAGAGAGACCATTGATCCTTGCAGAAGCACATGAAGGAATCGTAGGAGGAAATTGCACAGGGAAAGCAACAACACATAATATTCTTAGGGCTCGCCTTTGGTGGCCTTCTCTACACAGAGATGCTAAGGATTATTATAGAGCCTACGATGCATGTCAAAGAGTTGGGAAACCATCCAAAAGAGATGAAATGACTTTAGCACCACAGCTGACCCTACAAGCATTTGAGAAATGGGCCATTGACTTCATGGGACCTATAAACCCACTAGGGAAGCGCACAGGAGCTAGATACATAATCACCATGACCGAGAATTTGACCAGATGGGTAGAAGCAAGAGTAGTTAAGTACTATAGTGAAACTACAGCTGCGCACTTCATATTTGATGACATCAAAACCAGGTTTGGATGCCCAAAGACCCTTATAAGAAATCAAGGCACACATTTCATCAATAAGACCATTGAAGCCTTGAATTAGGAATTTGAAGTTCACCATCAAAAGAGCACACCATATCATCCACAAGAAAATGGGACAGTTGAAGCATTCAATAAAATATTGGAGGTAGAGTTGATGAAGATATGAAGTGCGAACATGGATGACTGTGATTTGAGAGTACCAATAGTATTATGGGCCTATAGAACCACTTGAAAGAAACTAACCATGCAGACCCCTTTCAAATTGGTCTATGGTATAGAAGCAATTATACCCATGCAATATTTGGTTCCTAGTCTCAGAATTGTAGCCTTTATATATATGGATGACAGTGGCATTGTGAAAGAGTGGCTTGCATAGTTGGTCAAACTAGAAGAAGACATATTTATTTCATGATTTCACCAATAGTTTCAGAAAGAAAGAGAGAAGGCCTATAATGACAGACACATAAAAAAGAAGGCATTTAAGCAAGGTGATTTGGTATTGGCATATGACAGTATGTTCATGAAGCATCCAGGAAAGTTCAGAACGCATTGTCTTGGGACATATGAGGTTTCCCATGTTACAGAAGGAGGAGTTGTGTAGTTGAAAAATTTGAATGGAGAATGGAAGGAGGGATTAGTGAATGGGAGGCGGTTAAAATTGTATTGCGACAACCAGCTGCCTCGTAGCTCTCAGTAAAAGAAAAAGGAAAAGGGTTTATTTACCAGGTGCAGTTGAAACTGGGTACCAGACACAAAAAAGATAGTTTGCACAAGGAAGGAAGGGAGGACTAGAGCTAGAAGCATAGGCTGCCCTGCACTCTCTAGAGTCGAATCACAATAGAAGGACCACATCTGAAGTGCCTCGGGATGTTTCATAGGTGAGTGTTGGGGGCCTATTGGCCCTTGGTTATGGAAGCAAGTGAAGATCAAGGAAGAAAAGGTTAAATGTGAACTGTGCAGAAGACACAGTGATGGATACTGGGTCAAAGTGGGTAGAAGAGAAGAAAAGATGGTGTGAAGTAAGAGAAAGCAAGTCGATGGATGAAGAGATCGAGGATGATAGATCATCAAGGAAGACGGATCGTGGACAACTCAACAAGAGGAAAAAACCACCATTGGATGATTTGGAGCATCACATGAGAAGGAAGGAAAGACATGTTGGTGAAGCCCTAAAAATGTGGGTCAAGTTGAATTAGGGTTTTAGACACCTAGGGTTTTGGTATCTAGGGTTTTGACACTTAGGTCTTCACCTAAGGCTATCAGTGAGCTATTGTAATGTATAAATAAGAATCTATATGAGGGAAGAGGGTTGGTTCTAGTTTTTTTTATTGGAATGAGTGATTATTGTGGTGTGAGAGAGAAGTGCTAGGTGTAAGAGCCTTATGGTATTGTAAGATCTTCAATTGGGTGTGGAGATCAGTCCTGCAGCTAGGTGCATAGGAAGGGGAGAGACAGAGAGGAGAAGAAAGGAGATCTGCTAGCTAAGAGTGCAGACAAGAATTGTATGCTTCATCTTAATATATTATAAAGCACAGTTCTGTGGACATATCCCTAGAGAGAGGGTGAACCACATATATCTTGTGTTGTGTGTGATTGATGCTTTGTTATTTGTCATTTGCTATACTTCTATTGCATTATTGTGTTAGATCTGATAGATAGTTGTGCAGAGTAGATATGAGCTGGTAAGTGATATATAAATGTTGTAATGTTCTTGTATTAGATCCACCTGGTATTATCTTTGGTTGTAGACATCTCTGTCTTGCAACCCCACCATATCTGCTTCAGGTGAGACTGCATATGCCTCATAAGTGTTGTTGAAAGGGTTAGTAGTTAGGGCTTGTTGGTGCTCTCTTGGAGTTGAACCCTAGGTCTGTCCTTATGCAAACAATCCCCATCATTTCTATCAGGTCAACGTCATTTTTCAAATGATCAATGATCTTCTGTGCCCCTTGTGTTAAGTGTAATCCCCTTCTCTGTGCCTCTGTTGTCTCTACCACTCTGATTTATTCCCTAGAATAGAGGGCTTCTTGAGATGAATGCTCTATTGTTTCCACCCGTTCGTCCATACTCATGGCCTTGAACCTGGTCATGTCTGGGTTGGTCATCCTCTGCACCACCTCATCCCAGTCCTGGGTGCTCTTTGTGAAATTTTTTTCCTCAAACTTATCATGCGCATATGACCATAAGGATGATACTTGCAAATCATGTTGGAGGACCAGGCCTTTAGGGTCATGCTTGCGGAATCATCCTGTCAGGAACTTGAATTCAGGTTGGATCAACCCTTCTAGTTTGGCTTGAGAATTATCTTTCACCAGATAAAACCCTATATGAAACCATAGGGTATGAAAGCATGTTTCTTGTCTTTGACCAATGTGGCATTATAGCCCTGCAGGATGGTATAATAATAGATTTCTCCCACGATGATACGGTATGGGTAGGATATGTGGTGCTCCTATGGACCCAAACAATCTGATGTAGGTTGGGTGTTCATCTAAATATAAATGGCCTACCTTTTCTATTATTTTCTTGGCTTCCACAAATAGTCCTGGGCATTCCTTCTTAAAAATAATAAAATAAACGTGTGTGGTGAATTCATCACAGATGAGTGCATAAGAATTTGTGTACCTGTTCTCCCATAGTATGCTGAAGTAGACATCAATTGAGAGCTCTGTAACATGCCATCTTATATTCATTCCAGTGAAGACGTTCCTTTCACACATGACATCGAGCAGGTACGAGGCCATGTAGAAAGTGGGTGCCTCCACTTACTTCGGTGTTTAAGCCTGCTTTACACAGATGCTCAATTGTTTTGAGATTATCGCTCCCCAGTTAAAGATACTCTGGATGATTTCTAATGTGTATTCCAAAGGCATTCATGCTTCCAAAAACTTGGAGAAATCCTTTTCTCCATATAGCCGACATACGAGATCCATCAAATAGATGTATGACTCCCTCAGGTTGATTGTTCTGTACCATCCATTTTTCTTTTTAGTGCACTTCTTTTCCTCCTTCCACAATGAAGTCATCAACCGACTGGTGTCATGTAATTCATATAAATTCACCATGAATTTTGTGTTGAGCCGCTCCTCTGGGTTCGTAAGCTTCTAGTATTTCTGGACCTCTATCGAGAGAAAAAATCTGACACATCCGCAATTTGCATCATTGATCAAGAATTTATGCTCATCCATGTGTTCGATGAGCCATTTAAGAACCTATATGTAGGGGAAAATGGGGGTTATGATTTCCACCATGTGTAAATACAAACATCGAATATTCGGGAACACCTGATCATCAAGCGCCATTACGTTTGGGTCGCTATGTGGGATATACTCTAGGTATTCTTCTCGGATAATTCTTTTGAAGAGATCTCCCAACTATGGGAGCACTACCTTGGATTTAGTTCTTTCCTCTATATCAAAAAAGTTCGGAGGTTGGAAAAAATATTTCTTCTTTACAGTTTTGATGATAGGCTCCACCCTAGGAGTGTACTCCAACTACCTCATAGTCCCCGGAGAAGAACCTTCACCTATCTTAGCTTCTTTCATCTTTGGTGTTCTACAAAAGCATCTGGTGCTTGGATTTCATGGCACAATCTTAATTCTGAAGCTTGTTAAACCTAGTTTAGATAATCACAGAGTCTGTGCAATCTTGTGATGCTCACTTTGCTCCTTCAGATGCTTTGGACTTCAACTTACACACATAATGAATTTGTTCAAAATCGTTCTAGATATTTAAACAGGGATGAAATTACCTTGTCACATTAGCCATTCAGTTCAGGTTATGAGTATAATTTCATCAAATCTTCTGCCAAATCTATTATCTCTCTGTAAATTCCAAGAGGTTGTCTCTAGGTAGAAGAAATTTACTAGATGTAACTTTATCCAACCACTTCAAAACTGGGATCTAGCCCTTCTAGTTTCAGAGAGAGATCTCTCTGTAAAATTTAACCTTGTTTTAGATTTCATATGTTAGGCTAGTTAAATAAATGAGACTTTGTTGTTTGCTTTATCAAAATGGATGAAATATCGCTTACGCATCCATTGGGCTATGGGGTCTGTTTGGTGTTTTCACAAGGAAGCATAATGAAACTGTTAGATCCTTTAGAAATTAAATGATGGATAGCAGAAAAGATGAGATAATCAATTATAACGAAGAAGCATTTAAGAATTTCTTCATCATAACATCATAAGATAAACATTTAGATGTTTAAAATCTAGAAACTGAGTATACAAAGATAAATTATGCAACTTCAACTTATTTTAAACGATTAGATATAGAAAACATAAATGATTACAAAGATAGGAAAAACCATTCAACAAAGAGAGGAAAACATCACCAACAACTAACACGTAGCAATCCTGTGAAATGTCATTTTATTACTGGTAGATCTCTGATAAAAATTACAGTTCTTACAACTTGCTTAGGCATAAAGATCAACCCTCAATACTTTGAAATTTGAAGTATATATAGAAAAGAGTACAATCGATCATGTCATTAATGATTAGGACATGGAAAAATCTAATGCTAACTAACTAGATAGCATAATACTAAATTGTACGAACTGCTTATGATCTGTCGAATTCTCCATGTTGATTCTGGGGGAAGTTGTTGGTGAGTCATCAACTTGACTTTGACTATTCTGGATGTTGACCTATACATCCACCTCATCTTCTACTCGATAAATTCGCGCAACTCTTCCCATCTTTTATGATTTGGGATAGTGACTTTTAGCAACCTGTTGTAGATTTCATCCATCTCAGTATATTTGGAAAAAGTCTGTCTGGTGATAAAAATGTACTTGATTTCTTGTTGTATATTGAGATCCAATTGGAGAATTTCTAGGAATGGCTTGCCTGTTATGATTCCATGTATCCCTGAGAATTTGGATTTGTCCTTTTCCACCATGGAAATCTTTTGCTTGTAGTCGAGAAGTTTCATCATCTTGTAATTTAGAACCAATAAACCAGGAAGACCTTTCTTATGTAATGCCTCGATCTTGATGAAGAATCTCTGAACTCCACTCTCCATGATTTGGACTTTCTCCTCTAGTTGCAACATCACTCCTCTTTTAGTAAGAACTCTCTTGACTTTGAGGATGGTCTCCGTCCTATCCTCAATATTCAAGTTTTACATCTCTTCTTTAGTTTTTGAATTGAGAAACCTGATGATTTCATTTTCTTCTCTAGGCATTTCTCCTAACTCTCCCTTGATCCTGTTGATGGTCTGCTTGCTCCTCAACACCAACTCATGTTGTTCAAAAATTGTTTGCACCATGGACCAGATTTCATTTATGGATTTGGAGATATCCATCCAAATAGTCTTTTTGACTTCTACTAGTGTTTTTCCCACAACTGTCTACTTTTGCAGCTATTGTAGCTCCTACTTCAGTTTTTCTAATGTGTGTCTCTCTATATTGTAGCTGGCTTGGAAAGAACATTTCATCTCCTGGAGATTCTCTACCTCTTTTTCCAGCCTTTTGATTTCCGATTCTTGTAAGGTCATATCTTCCATTGATCTTACTAGCTCTATAGATTTTTCTAGAGCTGTTAATGGGGTGACTGATGGAAGTTATGTTGTGGTAGTTGTTGAAGTTGTTATTGTGATAACTCTTGTGAGGGGAACTACACTTAGTGGGATGACTTTCATGGGTGTTTCATGTTCCTTCGCCTTTACTAACCTTTGCAGCTCTTCTTCCATCTCTTTTATCTATGCATTATGTTCCATGATAAACTTTAGCATCTCCTCCTTCTCACCTTCTATCTCATCCATCTCTTTAGCTTGGGAGTCTTCTGTAGCAGACAAATTTAGTTGTTTCCTCAAACATTCTATGTCATCATTCTTTTTCTTGAGCATATCCTCAGCTGCTTTCACATTTAAGGGACCATACCCAATTTTGAGCATGAATTCTTCTAAGGACTTAATCTTGTTATCCTTTGCAAAGGATGATATTTTATCCAGTTTTAATTGGGTCTGAACATTTCTCAAAGAAACCTGTAATTTGGCAACAAAAGTGGAAGCATTGGCCAATTTTGAGAATACCATCTCTCCAGTCTACTTATGCATATCCATCTGGTCAGCTAGATGTATAGCCTTAGCATCAAATTCGAGTGTGGATATTTTGTAGTCAGTGATTTCCCTTGGATGAGGTACTTGTGCCTATAGAAAGGCTATGTACATTCTCTCCTTATCTGTGTCGAAAGTAGAGAGCAGTCTATGATGTGTTGTTGATGTTTGCTTCCAGAATTGAGCATAAGTGTTGTTGGCCAACCTCTCATTTTTCTTCTCAATCATGTCATATTTCTAAAAAATAATCAACTTTGCAGCTCCTTGATTTGGTTGATTGATCAGTGAGGTGTCAATATGTTTCTTGGATGAAGGAGTAGATGTGATCTATTGGCTGCTAGAGAAAAGATATGACTACTCTCCTTCAACCACCATCGTAGACTAGGTCTCTTCCTCTCCAGACTTACTAGTTGTGTGACTTATCTTGGGCCTTTTTATGTAAACCTGGAATTCTTTCGAGGACACTTCAGTGACTGAAGATGAGATATCCTTCCTGAGTAATTTCTCCTTGGGTACTTGTGGCGTAGTGGTTTGTGAGATGAAAGCTGGAGGAGGATGCGGTTATGTGTCTTCCAGAGTGTTGGCATCCCACTCTATTTCATTCACAAATTTCTCGATCTCTGGTTTGAGTCCATGAGCATATGGGGAACTTTTGTTCTTTGATATCATATCTACAATAATCCCACAGAGATCATAGTGCCAAAGGAAACTAGTGCCAAACTTCATCTCCTTCAGTATCTTGTTCGCCTCTTCCCCAACAGCTCAACCATTACAGATAAATGATCCTATATACCCTTTAATTCTCAACTGTTGTTTCTTCTTCAAAGTTACAAAATGTATGTCGTCTGAATTTATCATTTCCCTGATGTATTCCAAGGTAAATATCCTAACAAGAACATATCTGGGAAGTTTATAAGGAGCCATATCACATCCATAAATTTTGAATTCCATGTGATTCTGATACAAATACCAATCTCCAGTCTTGGCGAGGTCTGAGAGGTGTAAAATTATTTGTATCTCCTCATTTATCCTTGGCTCTTGTCTACCGTTGAGCATGCTCACCACTGGGTGGTAAAACTACTCAATAAATTGCTTGAAACTAAACTTTGTGGAGTTTTTTCTGAGTAGCGAGGTCCAAGAAGTGACAGGCTGTGATTTTTCGTCCTAGTCCATTTTTGCATGGGGACAGGAAACTTATATTCTTGAAAGCATACGAACATGTAAGCTAGTATGGAAGAATACCGGAACATGCCCTCTGTGGGAAATTTTAAAATATTCTCATGCATGTTCTCGGCTAGGAACCTTCTATAGTTGAACGAGGTGGTGGCCTTTTCTTCGGTAGAGAAAATAGATAGGAACCCCAAGATGGGCTCGTCCACCCATTCGTCTAAGAAACAATCGAGAAAACAACATAACGATCAAATGATTTGGTTACCTTTTTCTAATAACATAGAGGAATGGTAAGGGGGATTTTTCTTGGGGAATGGGTATCTTGTAGGAGAAAGAGCTCAAAAATATATGCTCTCTAGGGAAAATAATGATTTTGGTACATTTCAGTTAGAATTTCAATGGTGAAAGGAGAGGGGGATTCGACTCTGGATATTTGCATCATTTGGTCAATGACCTCAGGTATGATAGTGAAAAGGGTTTCTCTAGATGATGAAACAATGGCTCTCTGATCAAGGAGGTAATACACCTGACACTTGAGGGTGACCTCGGGTAAATGGTGGATTTGAGGAAACAAATACAGGGGGAGATTGGACTCCCAGAGCCTAGAATCGTCACTTTGATCCAGGAAAGTGTCCCTAAACCATGAATGCAATTAGGCAAAGTCGAATTCACACCTAGTCTCTAAGATCAGGTAGTCTTTGTCAACTAGAAGGATCCAGTCAAGATCGACAGGAGGCAGGAGGAATGGATTTTCCTCGACCTCTGATTTCTTATATTTTGGTGCCATCAATTTCCACTGGTACTTGCAAACTGAAACAAAAGCATTAGTAGGTTATTGATATGGTTGGGTCATTGACTGAAATGGTGAGGAAGGTGGGCTTCTGGTGAGTGAAGAGTGTGAGCAATGTGAAAATGGTGGAGACGAGACTAAATTTGGGTGACCAAGTATCCATTGGGCGCGAGGGATAGGTCAACAAACTAATGGCTATGTTAATCTGTATTAAATGGCCAACGAATCACTTGAGGTATGAGGTGGCAAGTGAAGGATGGGTGATGGGTGTGCCAGGATGATGTGGAGGGTGGTAACTAGAGGATAGGAGAATTGGATATGATAATGTGATAGGTGAATGGAGGGGAAAATATAGCAAAGTAATGAGATGAGATTTATAAGAGGAGGTAGTGGAGCATGACATCATGAGATAGAAAGATAGTGGAGAATGATGTCATGAGGCAGCAGTGGTAAAGAAATGTCGGTATGGAAGTATGTCGGAGGGGGGGTAAGCAATAAATGGTTTATAATGGAGGGGGTTCGATGTAGTGGATTTTCTCCATGTTAGGATGGGGCCTACCGGGAAAAACCGTCCATATCGAAACCCCCCCCCCACCATTAAAGATAGAACGGTCAGGGGGTACGTATTTTCCTGTCATCCATCGATCTAAGCACTGCTAGATCAACTGTATATCTATGCACGCTCTTTAATCTCCATATCGTACCACCCCCTCCCCCCCACCGTTAAAAGTAGAATGGCCGGGGGGGTTCGGAATTTCCTGTCAACCGTAGAAATCAATGCCAATGGATCCACCATAGATCTATGTGCACTCCTTAATCTCAGGGCATGAATCAAAAGGTGCAGCGAAAACTTAGGATAGTGTTCCTTTGTGGGTTTTTCATCGCTTCCCTTGCATTGTTTCACCATGGGGTTAGGAAACACACTTCAAACATCCAAATCATGAATTGTCATCGATCATCATGCATGTTTTATTGAAGAAACAACTAGCTAGCCTATGTTCTATCCTACCTACCTACACATTTAGCCTAGATTAAACTGTTGGACTAATAAATTACTCTATCCTAGGGCTATTTGATCAAGATTAACAGTTTGATCAAATTTATTCGCTACCTAACCTATCTACTTGGATAATATTAAACAATTTATCCAAGTCTTATTCACTAAACCTATCAACATAAATTCAAAGAGACTTAACCATGATTAAACTGTATGGATCAAGTCATTGTTATTGCATGGGGATTTTATCCATTTTCTTTTATGCCCTCTTTTATTCTTTTTCTTTTCTTTCTTTTCTTTTTCTTTCTTTTCTTTCTTTTTGAAAATAATTTGCAAGAATAAAATATTATTTCCGACCAAACTACATCAAGAGTAAAAATTTCTAGTCACCAGTTGATATTATAAAATATAGGGTTATAACAGTGGCTCCACCTGGGGATGGTGCTCTCCTTGCGAGGTGCCAAGAACCTGTTCCCTGATGTCTATAAAAATTTTCTCCATAGCTTATTTCTGTTGTTTGATTTGTTTTTTATTTTGTGAATTTTTGGTGGCATTGGTCAGTGGCTTAGGGTCTTCTCTATGGGCTTCAACCATCTGATCAATATCACCCACACACAACCTGAATGTAAAAAACAAAAAATGGCATGTATAGTGGAAAGAGATTTGTGATATCTTTATTGGGGTGGGAAATAATGCTTAACATCCTGCCATTCACAGGTCCACCTGGAAGGTCTATTCCATCACTATTTTTGAGAATAAATGCGTTATTTCCTATGAACACCTGAAAGATGTAAGGGCCTTTCCATAAGATATCAAATTTTCCATGTTTACCCCTATCTTCATTTTTGGAATCCCTTTTCAAAACCAAGTCGCCTAACTCAAAATCATCTTCTTTAGTCCTTCTATCAAAAATCTTTTTGATGTTCTCCTGGATGACCTAAGTCTTGTTGTATACCTCTTCTCTGGACTACATTAAATGGATCATTTGGCTCTATTTGTGCTTCCTGCAATAGTTTCATGATAGGGAATCCTAAGGAAAGGGGGAAAATTGCTTCAGTGGAATATACCAATTGGTATGGAGACATGTCAATTGTTCTTTTGGTGCTTATTCTGTCGGCCTAGAGCGCGAAAACCAAATTATTATTCCATGATTTCTTATTTTCTTGCAGTGTTTTCATGAGAATGTTCACTAGAATTTTCTTTGAGGACTTAGCCATCCCATTTCCTTGATGATAATAAGTTGTTGAGTGTCCCAGAGTAATGTGGTATTGACTGCAAAAATCTATGAGTCTTTTGGATCTGAAATTCATTGCATTATTAGCTATAAATTTTCTAGGGCATCCAAAACGAGACAAGATATTAGTTTCTAAAAATTTGATGATAACAGAGTTAGTAGCTTGCCTGCATGACACAACCTTGATCCACTTGGTGAAGTAGTTTGTGGCCATGAGGATCCACTTGTGTTGGCCTGAGGAGGATGGATGTATTTCTCCAATAAAGTCTAAACCCCATTGTTGGAAAGTGGCTTCAACTGAGATGGGTTTCATGGGGAGAGGGAACAACTTCCTTTTACCTTCGAAAAACTAGCATTTATAACAAGAAGTAACTTTTTTATGAACATCAACAAACAATGTAGTCCAGTAGAAACCAACTCTCATAATATTGTTAGTTTTGATCTTCCAACTCAGATGTCCACCACAGTCTCCTGCATGGAAATCCTGTAGAACCCTGTCAACTTCATATTTTAATAAGAAATTAAGCAAGATACCACCAGGATATTTCCAATAAAGATTACCTTCTAGAATACAAAATTTCAATGCTTCTATTTTAATAAATCTGGCTTTGGTCTTAGTCAAACTAGGAGGAGTTTGTAAGTTATGAAGTACAAAAATGAGGTCTGCGTACCAAGGAGAGTTTAATAATACCTCCTTTACATTTGGAGTGACATGCTCTTCCTGTGCATCAACTGCAGCCAAATTATTAATATCTAGAGCATGAAAATTAGATTCAACCATTAATTTGGACAAACTGTCCTTTGATCAGTTTAGTAGGTTTTATTTCAATGTCATATTCCAGAATAACCACAATCCATTTTCCTCTCCTACCGTATGGATTATCCTGAGTCATGATATCCTTTACCACTGTGTTTGGAACATATAAAATTGTGTGAGAATGAAGAATATAGATTCTGAAATCCTTTATGTCCTTTACCAGGGCAAAATCTTGTTTCTCCATTATGTTGTAGTTCAACACAGTGTCTCTCAAATCTTTGCTAAAAAATGATATGGGTTTTCCGTACCCTTCATTGTTTTTCTGCAACAACATTGTTGCGATGGTGTGTTTAGATGAAAAAGAGAAAAGAGAAAAGTATTTGGTGTAATCAGGGATGATCAAAAATAGGGCTTGGGTGAGTGCATGTTTCACCTGCTCAAATGATTGTTTGGAATCAGTGTTCCATCTGATTTTTGTGTCCTTTTTCAACATATTTGTGATGTTCCTATGAAGATCGACCAAGTTGGGTATGAATCTTCTAAGGAAATTTATTTTGCCAATAAATGATTGAAGCTCTTTGATGTTCCTAGGGTGTTCCACTTTCTGGATAGATTATATTCTGTTGGGGTCTATTTTAATTCCATATTTAGAGATTATGTGTCCCAAAAACTTGCCTTCCTCTAAACCAAAAAGGATTTTCTTTGGATTCAATGAAATCCCAAATTTCCTTCACTTCTCAAACATGCGTCTGAGATGTTGCAAGTGTTCCTCGTTAGATTTTGAGTAGACAGTCACATCATCCAGATATATGACCATAAATCTCCCAAGTTTGTCCACAAAATCAATATCCATTTCTCTTTGAAAAGTGGCACCAATGTTCATTAGACGAAAAGGCATTTTCACATACATGAAAGTTCCCCATGGTATAGTGAATGTTGTTTTTTCTTGATCTTCTGGGTGCTCAAGGACTTGGTTGTAGCCCGAGAAACTGTCTAGTAAGGAGATCCTACTAGCCCCAACTACCTTTTGTAAAATGTGGTCCATTTTGGGCAAAGGGTAATTTTCTTTGAGGGAGACTTTGTTCAGATTTCTGAAATCTATGCAAAGTCTGATCTCACTAGTTTTCTTCCTGGTAGGAACTAGGTTAGAAACCCATTTGGAAAATCTCAAGGGGATTATAATTTTTGCATCATACATCTTTTTGATTTGTTTCTCTATCAGGGGAAGCAACTTGTGATTGATTCTCCTAAGTTTCCGACTGCAAGGTTTGTGTTCTTATTTTATGGGAATCCGATGTTGTATGATACTTGTGTCGTAGGATTTTAAGTCCTCATAACCTCAAGCAAACACATCTACATATTCCTTAAACAGTTCAATTTATTTTCATTTTTGCTCGAGGGGTAGGGATTTGGAAAGTTTTATCATCTTGGGTTTTTCTTCTGTTCCTATGTTGCACTCTTCAACCTCTTTACCACTAGCTTCAATTTTTGGTTTTTTAGCTACATCGTTAAAATCGAACAAGTCTTCTAGCGGAACTAAACCTCTAGGGAACACATTATTTTTCAACTATAGAATGACATAATCTATCTCATTTTCATTCAAAACATCTACATCTACTTTACTTTCATTCAACTCCTCAGAATCTACTTTATTTACACTACCAGTTTCAGAAACGGATAATTTACATCATCATCATCATTCTCTAAATCTATATTTTTACATTCGAACTCATTTTTACACTGAAGGAAGTCTTCAATTTGATCGTCATTCCAAAATACCTGCCAGTATCTGATGTTTTCTAGAACAATTGGTCTGCAATTCACTTCCACTGTGTATTTGTGAGTTGGATGGAAGGGGATTTTCCAGGTAGCTGCTAACGTGGTGTTACACATTCTTTTGGTCACTCTGGTGATGTCTCTATAGTTATGTGTTCAAGCTCTCATAAGGACCTTTTGCCTGAGAAAAGTGACTGTTGTCTTCTTCTACAAAACATATTTTTAATATGAGTTCACAGGAAGCATATATTGTAGGGTGCGAAAACCTTGATTCTCACAGGCTACTCTATACTTGGATTGTGAGGGGTTTGCAGTTGCTTTATAGGCAGGGTGTGAACCTACTTCAAAGCTTAAAAGGAAGAAGAGGTTACGAAGGTTCTAGAAGAGGATATTCTAGAAAATGAGTTGGAATTCACATGGTTGGCATCCTACTGACTTATCAGATTTAGTGGTATCATCCTCATCCCTTTAACCATCTCTCATTCTCCTATATAATGAAAGGTTTCTCAAGGAAGAGGTTAAGAAATATTGAATAGAGAATTGATGAAAGAATAGGTACATAATTATGTGAGTAATCCTATTTGAATTGGTGCTTGAGGCATCCATTTGTCCATAAAGACATAGTGGATCTTCTTCATGCAAGTGTGGAGCAAGTGTGTGTGTTGGAACGAAGGACCAATGAAAGGAATCTTGCGACATCAAGGAAATATGGTTGTATATTCTACTTTCATTTAATATAATACATTGGCATGTCCCTTTCCCATAAAATCACTCTTATTTTATTACATGACTCATTGATCACATGTTTAGGTCTTCATTGAATGCATTATTGTTGCTTTCACCTTGGTCGATTTGTGTTGTTGTAGATCTGATATCACAAGGCTACCAAAGAGAAGCAGGGACAACAAAGACATAAGGAAGCGATATCTAAAGGTATGTCACTTATTCCTTCTTCAATGAAAAATTCAATGATTGTAACTTAGGGAAAGTGTCATGTCCTGTCCTGTTTTGTTCTAGATCTAGGTGGATCTAGGGAGATCTGTTAGTGTCCGCACATACCTATTTATCCTATAACAAAATTGGTGACTCCACTAGGGATATGACTCATTTTGTGGTTTTTTGTTGGCCATTTTCTCTTAGCCTACTCTGTTTCATTCCCAACCAGTCTCTAAGTCTGTGGGAGATCCATATAGACTCTTTGGACCTAGACGTTCCCTCAAAGTTTTTGTCCTTTTTCCAAATTTTCCTTGATTACAAACAGTCTCACACTGTACCTCTCTATAGCCTGCGAAAGCCATTGATTTTTACACCCTACTGTTCAGTCCAGTGTAACCTTCTCACACCCTGCCAGTGTCTAGACTACAAGAATTCCTAATTTTCGCACTGCACTCCACTACTAGGCTGCGAACTCGTTTGTAAATTTTTTTGGATTAGGTATTCTTATCTTTTTGATGCCTAGATTTTTTAGTTTACCTGGGAAGAACTTCTTTTTCCATTCTTTGGTTGTTTCTTGTTTTCAAATATCGCAGTTGATTGGTTTTTGGAGATCAGAAACTCTTCTTAATCATTTTTTCCCAGTTTTTACTTCTTGACCTTTCATCGAAAAGGGTATAATCTTGGATTCTGAGATCTGAGTGTTTGTTTGATCAAAAAGTCTTTGATTGGATTAAAATTTGGGATTGATTTTGTTTTTGGATTGCTCTGTTCCTGGAAAGTTCTTTGTCCATGTACATTTGGCAAACTACTTTCTTGTCATTCTTATTTTTATCTACGTTGAAAGTTTTATTTGGTTGCTTGTGTTGGACAACTGAGAGGGGGGGGTTGAATCAGTTGTTACCGAGCTTAAACAATTATGCTTATTTTAAAAACTATGCAGAAACACTGAATGATGATCACAATAATGCAGGGAAATAAACAATGGCACATTCAGCATCAGTCACATATATGAGAAACACAAAGACAAATATTTCTCGAGGAAACCCATACAGGGTAAAAACCTTCTTTTCTTTATATGATAAGTAATAGTTACATTTTTTACATTATCATACATATGAGCACCAACTCATAATGAGGCTACAACCTTTGTTTTGCAGGCTGCAACTTGCTGAAAGCACAAAATCTCTGTTTTCTCTAGCACCCACTAGAAGGAAGCACCAACTTCCTGGTTTCTCTAGCACCAACTAGAAGGAAGCACCAAATCCCTGGTTTCTCTAGCACCAACTAGAAGGAAGCACCAACTCCCTAGTTTCTCTAGCACCAACTAGAAGGAAGCACCAACTCCCTGATTGTTTCCATCACCAACTGGATGGAAGCACCAACTTCCAATCATATAGGCACCAACCTGTATAACAGAGAACAAGAGTTCTCCCTTACACCACCCTACCACCCTTGTTTCTCTAGCTACAACCAGATGGAAGCTACAACTCCCTGTTTTCAAGCACCCACTTGAACCTCTGAGGACAATAGTCCTCCCGAGAACCTCCCAACCACCCTAAAATATAAATCTTTTCTACTGAAACTTATTACAGTGATAAGATGTTCAACAATGGCTTACCAGACTCATCACTGTTCTGCTGCATTTTGTTACTCTATATGCCTCATTTCCTTCTTGCACACATGACTTACGCTGTCTGTTCTTCTACTTTTTATGCTCTGTGCACCATGTCAATTCACTACACAGTTCCTCTTCTGTGCATTTCTACTTCTGCACTCTGTCTCCTTGTTCACACTTCAATCCTTCTACAAAGAGACCATAGCAACTCCAACAACAACAACAACCTCTTCTCTTCTCTGTACTGTGTATATATAGCTTCTTTGCATCTTGTGCATGCAATATTCGGCATTCCTCTGCATGCTCATACCATGCCAATCTCCTCCATCTCTCGAGTGCTCTGCGTGATCATCATCATTACTCTTCAGCTTCTCTGGCCATTTTCCCATGCGTTCAACATCACTGGATGTTATACTAAGATTCCTCAGCCTCTCTGGTAGTTGAGACTCTTCGTCTTCTCTGTGACAGTCAAGCTCACCTTCTCTATTTTAGTTACAGGCCCCAATGCCCATCCATCTGTCAATCCTTTCTACGAGCACATTCATTCCTCTCAGAAACTCTTCACTGTCAGTCATCCCGAAGTGTCTACGCATCCTTTGGTGGAAACCATCAATGGTTTCTAGCAATTTCACTATGTCGTACAACAGTATCCCTCAGATCTCCTTCAGTTTAATCTACGCCGTTGGATGAGCTTTATTAATCTTGCCTTTAAATCGGGTTTCGACATTTCGGCATTCCTGTTGCATTGTGTTCTTGCCTCTCCAAATCGTGATCCCCGAAACTTGAACCTGGAGTTATATCTACGGTCTAGATCCAAGCTTGATTTAATGGTTGTGATTGAATCGCCATATTGCATATCGCAATTTTGGAATTCTTGTTGCCTTGTTTTCTATTCCTCTTGATGTCGCGATCCCTAAAACTCCGATATGGAGTTATGTCAACGGCCCAGATCTGATCTCTATTCAACGACTGCGATTAAATCGCAATTTTGCATATCGCGATTTCGACATCCTTGATGTCCAGTGTTTTAGTCACTTTAAAGTTCTGATCCCTGATACTCCATAAATAATTCAGATCAATGGTCCAGGTCACTTCTTAACTTGACGACTGCGATTAAATCGTGAATTCGCATATCGTGAAATCGGGGTTCCTGATGTCAATCATCTTTGTCATGTCCGACTCTGGATCCCCGATGCCTTTCCATTGACTGGAATCAATGGTCCAGATCAAATCTTGATCTGACGGCTCATATTACATCGTGATTTTTCATATCGCGATAACGGGATTCCTGATGTCAATGTTCTTTGACAACTTCAACACTCGATCCTCAAAAATACGACAAGGTATCCATCTGCTGACATCACACGTGGATTGACACGTGTTGAATACTGCCATGTGTCACTCTGATTCGTGACTTACATGTGCCTGAAATGTTGAATTAGTCTGACACTTGTCATTACCTGGTTGTGACACGTGTTCCTAGATGACGTGGTCTACTGACGTGAGTCAGGTCGACAGTTCAGATGTGATCTTGATTTGACGGCTCAGATTGTGCCGAGATTTTTCATATCGAGAAATCAGGATTTTTGTTGCATTGTTTCTTTGACATTTCCAATACGCGATCCTCGAAACTCCGATCAATGGTCCAAATAGCCCCCTGAGATGGACGGTCCTCCTGCTTCCAGGATTTGTGAGCCCTCTACACCTTGCACTTTTTAAAGATCATGCAGGTTTTCCTCGATCCAACAGTGGTCGGACCCTGCGCTCAGATCTGACGCCTCTAACTTCAATTAGCCCTCCATCTAAGCTCGTGGTCCACGTGACCTCCCCCTATATGACCGTAGCCAAACCTCCTCATTTGGGTTTCAGACTTTCCAATGTCGAAACATGTATGTCCTCAGGATTCACAATCCCTCGAATCCCAATGTGCTCTTTACTCACTAGCTCTCCTGGCTAGGCTCCTGGCCCATGTGACCGTTATCCCTGTGGCCACTGTCTTACCACTCGTCGAGGTTTCAATCTTTCCAATGCTGCAATGCATTGGCTCATGGGATTCCTGATGGTAAACCTCGTGCAAATCCTGTCCGATCTGACGGTTGACGGGATTTCTGAATGAGATCCAACGACTCTCGATCTCTCCCTTCTGTAGGCTTCTCTTAAGCTCCTCCTGGACGTAGAAACCAATGGTCCAGATCTTCTTCTTCAGCCGATCTAATGGTGGCTATGCTCCCTCCTGAGATTTTCACACTTTCCTCCCAACCTTGGGAGAATTACAAGTTCTCAATGGCCTCGACCTTTGTCTTCCTTCTCTTCTACGAACTCCTGTATCTTGAGCTTTGTTGCACGCGTTCTCCTCGACGTTGTTCCTCCTGAGCTTACATTGTTCCTATTTTTCCATCGATGCACACTCTGATCCTGCCATCTTCACTGTTGTAATTTCCATCAATGACAATCATACGCTACCTGTTAAACATTTTCCAACAATCTCCCCCTTTAGCATTGATGGAAACTAAGGCACCCAAATTCTTTTCTCCCCCTTTGACATCAATGTCAAAGAGAACATGCTCCCCCTGAGCTCTTGCAGTATTTTAGGAGGTATCAGATATTAAATCAATACAAAAATCCTCCTAACGGGAAGGAATCTCTTATATGAGGCTTGCACAATATTTGTATCTGAACCAGAGTCTTCTCTTTCTGATTATTAGACATGTTCATCTTCATCTTCCGCTGTATCCTCTATGCGAAATTCAAAATTGCTCACCTCTCTTACTTGGACTCCTTTATCAATATTCTCATGAGTGGATGACTCCCCCTGTCACTGTCATCTCTCTGCTTCTGACTATTTTCCCCCTTTGTTCCTAAAAGGTTAACTTTCCTTGACAAGGTCTTTCCTCTTGTTGTCTCTATAAGAACATTGTGCAATTGTAACTTGTACCTTTTAAATAGCCCTTGGATCTCCCCATTGAATCTCATCAATCTCTATTGCTGGAATTTTCATTTTTCTTCCATGATGCATTCAATCCAGGGATTTTATGTTCATATTCAATCACAGGAGAAAACTGCTACACCCACTCTCATGCCTTCTTTTCTTTCTCACAAATGAAGGACCTATATCAGGTTTCTTAGGAGCACTGATTTCTACCTTGTTGAGTCCAATATCAGATTTGTCATTTGGTGATATTTGGCTATCCAAGACCTTGTCCAGAGTCATGGATCTACTCAAGAACTTGATTTGGGTGTCTGCCTTCTCAACCTTCAAGACTTTTGCTTCCTTTTTATGACATGGTTCTTCTCCTACTTCTTTCGTGGGATAGATGCTAACTGAGCATTCTTTTATTGAATCTGAATCTTCTTCTTTACTTGTAGGGGAGGATTCAACATCAACATTATTGTTTGTCCTTATACTATTATTCACCATTTGTCTTGAGTTTACATTTACCTTACACTCTTTGGATGTGAGCACCTCTTCACTGCCTCTGTCACATTTTTGACTTGTACTGAGAAAATTATGTTTCAAATCATCCACAAGTAGAGCGTACTGGGCATATCCTTTGTCATTACTCAAACTCATCATCCCTCTATCCTTGATTTTGCCTGGTTCATCATTTTCAAGGATCACCTTTCCTTTTTTTCTTTTACTTATGGATAATATCTTATCCTTGTCTCCAGTCACATGCTTGGAACATCCATTGTCTCTATTTCTAGAGGCCTTTTGTTTTTGAGTTGAAAGTGCTTGACCACATTTTTCACTATCTTTCCTCTTCCATGTGCTGGTCTTTCTATCTAATAACTTTATCCTTGGATCTGCTTTGTAATTCTTGAGATGGAAGTTTGAATATTTGTGGCCAAAGTTGTGACAGTTATAGCATTCAATCTCATTGTTCAATAAGTCAAAGTTGTTGTTGCAGAGTTGTCTACTCATTGATTGTTTATTAATCCTTGACCTCCTCAATTGCATGTCTCTAGACTTAATTTGGAAATTTGCAATATGTGATGGTTTGTTACTTTGTTGTATCATTCTTTATTGTGGCAGAAATTTATTCCTTGGAAATCTTAATTGCTCACGTCTAATTCTTAAGGAACAATTTACAGCTTTGTGACCAAAATTAGAACAGTAGAAACAGTATCCATAGAAAAATTCCTTGTACCTGGAAAATGGTTGTCTTATTTGAGCAAATCTATTTCTTTCATGTGGATGATGTCTTTGAGCAGAGAGTGCATTATTTCTTTGTTCTACAGATTCAGTCCTGGCACTTCTTCCTTTAATTGTCCTGGGCGGCTGATTGTCTTCCTTTGTTTCTGTAGGTTTGTTGTTGTCATTGGTTGTCGATTTGACATGGACACTAGCTTTGACAAAATTGATGGGTTCTTTTGTTTTCAACTTTGGATTCCTTTGCTGATTCAGAATGGTGACTAATCATTCTAAGGCTTTGATACTGGACAGATTCTGATGATACAATGATTGAAACTTCTCCATCACTTTCCTAGTTTTCACTACTTCTTCTTCTAGGGCTTCAGATCTTGACCTCTTTTCTGATAGCTGATGTTTCAGAATATCCTCGATTTTCCTTGCCTCTTCTAATTCCACTTTCAGCAGGCTAAAGTCTTCATCAGGCTGTTTACTGTCTTTCTCAAACTGTATCAATAGTTGTTTTTGCTTTCTGTTCTTAATTCTGAGTCTGTCAATCTCTTCCAGTGCACTTATCAGTTCTCCTTCCATATCAACCACAACTTCAGCATTCTCATCACTGACCTTGCTTTCATTATCACCATCCTCTTTAGCCATAAGCGAGAATTCATTTACTTTATCTTCACGTTAGGAATCACTATCGGTATCTTCTGAGGAGTCATCATTGTTTACACATAAACTCTTCTTCTTATCAAATCTTCTTGATTTGTGCTTCTCTTCATCTTCATAATTTTGATCATGTTTCTTGTGTCGAAATTTATTTGCAAAATGACCTATCTTACCACAGTTGAAACATTTGAAGGGAAGCTTACCTTGGTACTTGCCTGATCCTTTCTTTAGTCTTCTCACGAATTTTGCTTCAATTTCATCAGGCTCAGAATCTTCATTTTTATCTGCTTTAAATGATGCTTCTCTAGAGGTGGGTTTATCTGATACTATCCTCATCTCATATGCAGTTAACGTTCCTAGAAGTTGATTAAAGGATAGAGTTTTTATATCATTAAGTTATTCTATAGCTGAGACCTTTGGGTTGAACCTATCTGGCAGAGATCTCAAAATTTTCTAAACTAAGGCGGGTTCCTCAATTGTTTCACCAAGTGCCTTCATTGCATTTACCATTTCTTCTACTCTCAAAAAGTATTTTCCAATAGTTTCATCTTCTTTAATCTATAGATTTTCAAACTGTACTCTGTATGTTTGGAGCTTGGCATCTTTCACCTTCTCATTACCTTCATAGTTGTTAATGATTTTTTCCCACATTTCTTTAGCAGTTTGAAGATGCATCACCTTCACAAACTTGGCTTCAGCAAGTCCATTCAAGATAGCATTCAGTCCCTTAGCATTAAAGCTAAATTCTAACTTATCATCCTTGGAAGCTAGCACAAGAGGCTTCATGTATCCAGTCTCTACTACATCCCATACATCAGCTCCTAAGCCCATTAGGTATGTTCTCATTCTAACCTTCCAGAAGGAAACATTCATTCCATCAAATAGAGGAGGCCTAGTGACTGAAGTCCCTTCATGGCTTGTCATTTTTAAGCTCTAGGATCTACCCTTAGATAAAAGGGGGTTGGCTCTGATACCAATTGTTGGACAACTGAGAGGGGGGTGTGAATCAGTTGTTAACGAGCTTAAACAATTATGCTTCTTTTAAAAACTATGCAGAAACACTGAATGATGATCACAGTAATGCAGGGAAATAAACAATGGCACATTCAGCATCAGTCACATATATGAGAAACACAGAGACAAATATTTCTCGAGGAAACCCATACAAAGTTAAAACCTCCTTTTCTTTATATGATAAGTAATAGTTACATTCTTTACATTATCATACATATAAGGACCAACTCATAATGAGGCTACAAACTTTGTTTTGCAGGCTGCAACTTGTTGAGAGCACCAACTCTCTGTTTTCTCTAGCACCCACTAGAAGGAAGCACCAACTCCCTAATTTCTCTAGCACCAACTGGAAGTAAGCACCAACTCCCTGGTTTCTCTAGCACCAACTAGAAGGAAGCACCAACTCCCTGGTCTCTCTAGCACCAACTATAAGGAAGCACCAACTCCCTGAGTGTTTTCAGCACCAACTAGATGGAAGCACCAATTTCCAATCATACAGGCACCAACCTGTATAACAGAGAACAAGAGTTCTCTCTTGCACCACCATGCCACCCTTGTTTCTCTGGATGCAACCAGATGGAAGATACAACTCCCTGTGTTCAAGAACCCACTTGAACCTCAAAGGACAACAATCCTTTCGAGAACCTCCCAACCACCCTGAAATATAAATCTTTGCTACTGAAACTTATTACAGTGATAAGATGTTCAAAAATGGCTTACCAGAATCATCACTGTTCTGCTGCATTTTGTTACTCTGTCTGCTTCATTGCCTTCCTGCACACATGACTTATGTTGTCTGTTCTTCTGCTTTTTATGCTCTGTGCACCATGTCAATTCACTGCACAGTTCCTCTTCTGTACATTTCTACTTCTGCGCTATGCCTCCTTGCACACACTTCAATCCTTCTACAGAGTGACCAAAGCAACTCCAACAGCAACAACAACCTCTTACTCTTATCTGTACCGTGTATATATAGCTTCTGTGCATCTTGTGCATGCAATATTCGCCATTCCTCTGCATGTTCATACCGCGCCAATCTCCTCCATCTCTCGAGTGCTCTGCGTGATCATCATCATAACTCTTCAGCTTCTTTGGCCGTTTTCCCACGCGTTCAACATCACTGGATGTTATGATGAGATTCCTCAGCCTCTCTGACAGTTGAGACTCTTCGTCTTCTCTGTGGCAATTGAGCTCACCTTCTCTGTTTCAATTATAGGCCTCAATGCCCATCCATCTATCAATCCCTTCTACGAACATCTTCATTCCTCTCATAGACTCTTCACCTCCTCTATCAGTCATCCCGAAGTGTCTACGCATCCAATGGTGGAAACCATCAATGGTTTCTAGCAGTTTCACTGTGTCGTACAACAGTATCCCTGAGATCTCCTTCAGGTTAATCTACGTCATTGGATGAGCTTTATTAATCTTACCTTTAAATCGGGTTTCAACATTTCATCATTCCTATTGCATTGTGTTCTTTCCTCTCCAAATCGCGATCCCCAAAACTCCGACATGGAGTTATATCTACGGTCCAGATCCAAGCTTGATTTAACGGTTGTGATTGAATCGCCATATTGCATATCGCAATTTCGACATTCTTGTTGCCTTGTTTTCTATTCCTCTTGATGTTGCGATCCCCGAAACTCTGATATGGAGTTATGTCAATGGTCCAGATCTGATCTCTATTCAATGTCTACGATTAAATCACGATTTCGCGTATTGCGATTTCGACATTCTTGATGTCCAGTGTTTTAGTCACTTTAAAGTTCCGATCCCCGATACTCCATAAAGAATTCAGATCAATGGTCCAGGTCACTTCTTAACTTGACGACTGCGATTAAATCGTGAATTTGCATATCGCGAAATCGGGGTTCCTGATGTCAATAATCTTTGTCATGTCCAACTCTCGATCCCCGATGCCTCTCCATTGACTGGAATCAACGGTCCAAATCAAACCTTGATCTAACGGCTCAGATTACATCGTGATTTTTCATATCACGATATCGGGATTCTTGATGTCAATGTTCTTTGACAACTTCAACACTCGATCCTCAAAACTCCGACAAGGTATCCATCTACTGACGTCACACGTGGATTGACACATGTTGAATACTGCCATGTGTCACTTTGATTCGTGACTTACATTTGCTTGAAATGTTGAATCAGTCTGACACTTTTCATTACATGGTTGTGACATGTGTTCCTAGTCAACGGTTCAGATGTGATCTTGATTTGACGGCTCAGATTGTGTTGGGATTTTTCATATTGAGAAATCGGGATTTCTGTTGCATTGTTTCTTTGACATTTCCAATACGCGATCCTCGAAAATCCGATCAACGGTCCAGATAGCCCCCTGAGATGGATGGTCCGCCTACTTCCAGGATTTGTGAGCCCTCTACTCCTTGCACTTTTTAAAGATCATGCAGGTTTTCCTCGATCCAACGGTGGTCGGACCCTGCGCTCAGATCTAACGCCTCTAACTTCAATTAGCCCTCCGACTAAGCTCGTGGTCCACTTGACCTCCCCCTATATGACCGCATACAAACCTCCTCATTGGGGTTTCATAATTTCCAATGTCGAAACATGTATGTCCTCAGGATTCACGATCCCTTGAATCCCGACTCGCTCTTTACTCACTAGCTCTCCTGGCTAGGCTTCTGGCCCATGTGATCGTTATCCTCGTGACTGCAGTCTTACCACTCGTCGAGGTTTCGAGATTTTCAATGCCGCAATGCTTTGGCTCATGGGATTCCCGATGGTAAACCTCATGAATCTCCTGTCCGATCTGATGGCTGACGAGATTTCTAAATGAGATCCAACGGCTCTCGATCTCTCCCTTCTGTAGGATTCTCCTGAGATCCTCCTGGACGTAGAAACCAACGGTCCAGATCTTCTTCTTCAGTCGATCTGATGGAGGCTGTGCTCCCTCCTGAGCTTTGCACACTTTCCTCCCAACCTTGGGAGAATTACAAGTTCTCAATGGCCTCAACCTTTGTCTTCCTTCTCTTTTGCGAACTCCTATATCTTGAGCTTTGTTGTGCGCGTTCTTCTCGACGTTGTTCCTCCTGAGCTTACATTGTTCCTGTTTTTCCATCGATGCACACTCTGATCCTACCATCTTCACTGTTGTACTTTCCATCAATGACAAGCATACACTACCTGTTAAACATTTTCCAACAATATCCCCCTTTGGCATTGATGGCAACTAAGGCACCCGAATTCTTTTCTCCCCCTTTGACATCAATATCAAAGAGAACATGCTCCCCCTGGGCTGTTGCAGTATTTTAGAAGGTATCAGATATTAAATCAATACAAAACTCCCCCTAATAGGAAGGACTCTCTTATATGAGGCCTGCAGAATATTTGTTTCTAAACTAGAGACTTCTCTTTCTGATTCTTGGACCTGTTCATCTTCAGCTTTCGCTGTATCCTCTGTGAAAAATTCAAAATTGCTCACCTCTCTTACTTGGAATCCTTTATCAATCTTCTCATGAGTGGATGACTCCCCTTGTCACTGTCATCTCTCTGCTTCTGACTATTTTCCCCCTTTGTTCCTAAAAGGTTAACTTTCCTTGACAAGGTCTTTCCTCATGTTGTCTCTACAATAACACTGTGCAATTGTAACTTGTACCTTTTAAATAGCCCTTGGATCTCCCCATTGAATATCATCGATATCTATTGCTGCAATTTTCATTTTTCTTCCATGATGCATTCAATCCAGGGCCTTTATGTCCATATTCAATCACAGGAGAAAACTGCTACACCCACTCTCATGCCTTCTTTTCTTTCTCACAAATGAAGGACCTATATCAGGTTTCTTAGGAGCACTGATTTCTACCTTGTTGAGTCCAATATCGGATTTGTCATTTGGTGATCTTTGGCTATCCAAGACCTATTCCAAATTCATGGATCTGCTCAAGAACTTGATTTGGGTGTCTGCCTTCTCAACCTTCAAGACTTTTTCTTCCTGTTTATGACATGGTTCTTCTCCTACTTCTTTCGTGGGATAGATGCTAACTGAGCATTCTTTTATTGAATCTGAATCTTCTTCTTTACTTGCAGGGGAGGATTCAACATCAACATTATTGTTTTTCCTTATACTATTATTCACCATTTGTCCTAAGTTTACATTTACTTTACACTCTTTGGATATGAGCACCTCTTCACTACCTCTATCACATTTTTAACTTGTACTGAGCAAATTATGTTTCAAATCATCCATAAGCAGAACGTACTGTGCATATCTTTTGTCATTACTCAAACTCATCATCCCTCTATCCTTGATTTTGCCTGGTTCATCATTTTCAAGGATCCCCTTTCCTTTTTTGCTTTTACTTATGGATAATAGCTTATCCTTGTCTCCAGTCATGTGCTTGGAACATCCACTATCTCTATTTCTAGAGGCCTTTTGTTTTTGAA
The DNA here is from genome assembly GCA_009831015.1 of Picea engelmannii. Lineage (NCBI taxonomy): Eukaryota > Viridiplantae > Streptophyta > Pinopsida > Pinales > Pinaceae > Picea > Picea engelmannii. The sequence continues at coordinate 308,089 of ML796253.1, read as the reverse complement.
GTGAAAGTGCTTGACCACATTTTTCACTATCTTTCCTCTTCTATGTGTTGGTCTTTCTATCTAATAACTTTATCCTTGGATTTGCTTTGTAATTCTTGAGATGGCAGTTTGTAGCTTTGTGGCCAAAGTTGTGATAGTTATAGCATTCAATCTCATTGTTCAATAGGTCAAATTTGTTGTTGCAGGGTTGTCTACTCATTGATTTTTTATTAATCCTTGACCTCCTCAGTTGCATGTCTCTAGACTTAATTTGGAAATTTGCAATATGTGATGGTTTGTTACTTTGTTGTATCATTCTTTTTTGTGGCAGAAATTTATTCCTTGGAAATCTTAATTGCTCACGTCTAATTCTTAAGGAACAATTTACAGCTTTGTGACCAAAATTAGAACAGTAGAAACAGTATCCATAGAAAAATTCTTCGTACCTAGAAAATGGTTGTATTCTTTGAGAAAATCTATTTCTTTCATGTGGATGATGTCTTTGAGCAGGGAGTGCATTATTTCTTTGTTCTACAGATTCAGTCTTGGCACTTCTTCCTTTAATTGTCTTGGGCGGCTGATTGTCTTCCTTTGTTTCTGTAGGTTTGTTGTTGTCATTGGTTGTCGATTTGACATGGACACTAGCTTTGACAAACTTGATGGGTTCTTTGTTTCTTGACGGAACACTACTTGATCCCTCTTCATAACCCAAACCAATTTTCAGCTTTGGATTCCTTTGTTGATTCAGAATGGTGACTAATCCTTTTGAGGCTTTGATACTGGACAGATTCTGATGATACAATGCTTGAAACTTCTCCATCTCTTTCCTAGTTTTCACTACTTCTTCTTCCAGGGCTTCAGATATTGCCCTCTTTTCTGATAGCTAATGTTTCATAATATCCTCAATTTTCCTTGCCTCTTATAATTCCACTTTCAGCAGGGTAAAGTCTTCATCAGGCTATTTACTGTCTTTCTCAAACTGTATCAACAATTGGTTTTGCTTTCTGTTCTTAATTCAGAGTCTGTCAATCTCTTCCAGTGCACTGATCAGTTCTCCTTCCATATCAACCACAACTTCATCATTATCATCACTGACCTTTCTTTCATTATCACCATCCTCTTTATCCATAAGAGAGAATTCATTTACTTTATCTTCACGTGAGGAATCACTATCAGTGTCTTCTGAGGAGTCATCATTGTTTACACATAAACTCTTCTTCTTATCAAATCTTATTGATTTGTGCTTCTCTTCATCTTCAAAATTTTGATCATGTTTCTTGTGTGGACATTTATTTTCAAAATGAACTATATTACCAAAGTTGAAACATTTGAAGGGAATCTTACCTTGGTACTTTCCTGATCCTTTCTTTAGTCTTCTCACAAATTTTGCTTAAATTTCATCAGGCTCAAAATCTTCATTTTTATCTTCTTTAAATGATGCTTCTCTAGAGGTGGGTTTATTTTATACTATCCTCATCTCATATGCAGTTAACGTCCCTAGAAGTTGATTTAAGCAAAGAGTCTTTATATCATTAAGTTCTTCTATAGCTGAGACCTTTGGGTTGAACCTATCTGGCAGAGATCTCAAAATTTTCTGAACTAAGGCGGGTTCCTCAATTGTTTCACCAAGTGCCTTCATTGCATTTACCATCTCTTCTACTCTCAGAAAGTATTTTCCAACAGTTTCATCTTCTTTCATCTGTAGATTTTCAAACTGTACTTTGTATGTTTGGAGCTTGGTATCTTTCACCTTCTCATTACCTTCAGATATGTTAATGAGTTTATCCCACACTTCTTTAGCAGTTTGAAGATGCATCACCTTCACAAACTCATCTTCAACAAGTCCATTCAAGATAACATTCATTCCCTTAGCATTAAAGCTAAATTCTAACTTATCATCCTTAGAAGCTAGCACGACAGGCTTCATGTATCCAGTCTCTTCTACATCCCATACATCAACTCCTAAGCCCATTCGGTATGTTCTCATTCTAACCTTCCAGAAGGAAAAATTCGTTCCATCAAATAGAGGAAGCCTAGTGACTGAAGTCCCTTCATGGTTTGTCATGTTTAAGCTCTAGGATCTACCCTTAGATAAAAGGGGGCTGGCTCTGATACCAATTGTTGGACAACTGAGAGGGGGGGCTGAATCAATTGTTACTGAGATTAACCAATTATGCTTCTTTTAAAAACTATGCAGAAACACTGAATTATGATCACAATAATGCAGGTAAATAAACAATGGCACATTCAGCATCAGTCACATATATGAGAAACACAGAGACAGATATTTCTCGAGGAAACCCATACAGGGTAAAAACCTCCTTTTCTTTATATGATAAGTAATAGTTACATTCTTTACATTATCATACATA